>MU788244.1:22899-33266 GCA_026770625.1 Nicotiana glauca
GTTTGGCGTCCATAAATCCCAGCCGTCTATACACATTAATCCAACGGCCCGTGTTTAATCGTGGCAATTACATATAAATGTCCAAATTTCTTCAGTAACCCTAGAGACCAATATTACCCTCCTCGTACCCCTGTCCCTCTCCGCCTCCACCACTGTAACTCCGCCGGAGCCGCCGGAGCCGGCGAACTCCACCACCGCCAATCTGCCCCAAAAATACATCCCAGATTCCCCTTCCCCTCCTCTACCTAAATCCACTGTCCTTTTCTGTCAAAGCTTACTGGAAATCATCGAATATCCGTTTAAAATTTTTCGGCCACGACGCTACCTCGTCCAAATGACATCAAACTAACACCATAGAACCGTCTAAGCATCCTCTACCCAACCACCCTAACCGCGTCTCTCGAATCTTGCCAGAACTGCTCGAATATCCATTAGAGAATTCTCCGGCCAAAACCCTAAATGCCCCAAATGCATGCAATTTGACACCGGACGGTCCTTGGGTTTTTCCCCTTAGAGAATTCATCGTCATTAAAACTCAATTTCTGCCTAAGCCGGTTGAATTCAAAATATGAAAGTCAGTCGAGTGTCCAGATTAGCCGTGAGTCTTTTCTCTTTATCTTTCTATGTTCTATACTTCTTCTTCTTTTTAGAAATTGAATAAGTCTCTTAAATTTCTGACTAGTTATGGTTTTGTTTAATTTGACACCTACTTGAACTTTCTTTAGTTTAGTTTAATTTTAATTGGTTGTGTTTTGTTCTGTTAGTTTAAGTGTTAAACATAGCCTAGTTACTTCAATAAATTAGTTATTAGTTGGATCGAAATTTGTTCAGTCTTGATGTAGTTTTGGATAATAACAGTGGTAATTCAATTAGGATTTCATTAGGTCGTTAACAATTGATTCAGTATGATAAGTCAGTAGTTGTCAGTAGCTATTCAATAACAAGTAATTAGTTGACTGTGTTAGTTAGTTTAGCAATTGATTCGTTTCTTCTGATGCATGATATTCTCCAGTTTTGTTTTAAGTAGTTGTGAAGGATTGGACTAGTTAATAGTTGAATTAAACTTGGTGTTCAATGCTTGTTTTAAATTAGGCAGTTTTTAGTTGTAGTTGAATGCATAAAATTTTAGTTTTGTTGATTGGATTTAGTTATTTAGTTCTTAGTCTAATTGGGTAATTCGGGGGTAATTCAGGAAATATTAGGGGGCAAAATAGAGAATTCAAGTGGCAAATCCTACAAGTGGTTGTAATAGAATGTCCTAGAAGCTTCTAGGTGAGGAGTTTAAGATAAAATATAAGAAATATGTGTACTTACTTGTGTGACAAGTCACAATTTCAAGGACTAGGGGGGTAAAAACTGAAAATTTGATTGAGGCCTCTTGATGCCTATAAAAAGGCATGTGCCATGCCTTCATGAGGGAGGTTTTTTGGCCATAATATTCCCCCCAAAAATTCTTTCAAGCGATCTGATCCTGATTTTGAATTTCAACTCATAGAAGTTCAAAATTGCCTTCTAGGTCCTAGTTCTAACAGAAAACAAAAAAAAAACAAGAGAAAACCTCTAGAAAAACCAAAAAAAAAAATTCAGAAGGTACTGTTTCATTGGAAACTCACAGTTAATTTGGGACTTGGGTTCAATTGAAGCTATTTTGGGCTGGTTTGGTTAAGCTGTTGGTTTCAGAGTTGTTCTAGCTGATTTCGAGTGGCTTTAGGTTATTTCAAATTGGTTTTGAGGTGATTTGTTATCTCCGTGGATTCTCTAAACATTTCTAAGCTTTGAACTCTTCCTGGACTGCCTGTGATCACCTGCTAACTACTGCTGATCTCTCATTCTTCTTCTCCTATTTCATTTTTCAGGTACACTTCCTCGAATTGCTTCATGTAACTCCAAATCGAAGTTGAAATGAAAATTATTACCAGATCTATGTGCTTTGGAAGCTGTTTGATGTTTATCGTTAAATAGTTTAGTCATTTAGATTGTTAATTATTGTTAGTGGACTAAGCTGGTATTGATTTGAGCAATAGACATATGGCTGTATAATTAGGACTTTTGTAGGTTAATTTGGACTGTTGTTCTTTGGCTACCATCTTGCATTGGACTTTTATGTTATAATAGGATTGTTTTAATTCATGGACTGTTTTGACACATGGCTGTATAATTGGAACTATGTGTAGTGTAGTGTATGTCTTCAAGAGTTGTGTGTTTCAGTTCAAATAATGTTAGTTTGAAAGCAGCATTAAAACAGTTGGTTTGAACTTGTGAAGCTTTTGTTGTATTTTAAATAGGTTCAAACAACTGATTATGTTAATGAAACTTTGTTGTTAAGCTCAATTCACACTTTCGTCCTGCTTCACACCTTTAATGGTATTCAGGGATTCACTAGTAGTAAAATAGGTAAAATAATCTGATACTAAAATTGGAATTCGAGGGATCAAGGTTTCACAAATTTGAGTAAGCTAATGTTATATTCCTTAATTACAAGCTGTTGAACACACTTTGCAAAACCTGAAGCATTCTCGGTAAAATATTTATTTAAATTGAATATAATTTAGCCTGGTTTATTAGTTTGGGCTTGACAGTCGGCCTCAGTGCCTCAATGAGTGGCCCAGGTTTATTTCAAATATCTGTGCTCGTTTGGGCCTGGGCCCAGGCCTATGACTGGCCATGCTTTGACGAAAGCCTGAGTGTAATTTTCCTCCTAGTTTGCTATAATACGATAACAAGTTCATTGGGACTCTTTTGTGACTGGCCTACCTTGCGCTTATTTGGATTTTTAATTTTAAGCAGGCCGTATTCAAGGCTTGAATGAAGATTTGAATTTACGTGAGCTCCTAGGCCCTAAATATAGTAGTTTGTTAAACAATAATAAATAATTAGGGTCTCTTCTTTATTATTAGAGACAAATAAAAATAGGTAATCATAGTCGCTTTTAGGTTTGCCTTTTAAAAAATAAAACGAGATGAGCCTCGCTACACAAAACAAACAAATGGCGGGGCCCTCGATAAATGTTGGCTAAAATACCTAGACTTCAGGATGGGTCGCTTAGCGAATTTCACGGCCTTACCCAAAGATAATAACGCGTTAGTCACTTTAGGCGCGTTTTTAATAATCTTACTTTCTTAAATACGGGTACACATTTATGCGACCCGAATCCAAATCTCAGCGAAGTCGAAATGTGTCAAAAATTGCGGGTGCATTTATGTAACGCGATTCGAGACATATTTTCACGACGTTGCAATTCTCTTAAAAATAATAATAATAAAGGCGGTTCAAAGTTAAAAGAATATAGGTTAAAATATGTATTAAAATCAAATAAATAAGCCAAATATGACAGTTGAGCGACCGTGCTAGAACCACGAAACCCGGAAATGCCTAACACCTTCTCCCGGGTTAACAGAATTCTTTACCCGGATTTCTGGTTCGCGGACTGTTAACAGAGTCATAATTTCCTCGGTTCGGGATTCAACCGGTGACTTGGGACACCATTAATCTCCCAAGTGGAGACTCTGAATTTTAATAATATATCCCATTCCGATTGTCCTTCAAGTTAGAAATAACTCCTTTTATTATGCCCTTTACGGGGTGTAGTAGTAAAAAAGGAGATGTGACAGCTCTGGCGACTCTGCTGGGATACAAACCCAGAACTTTGGTTCAGGGTTTAAGAATTCGAGCTTAGAATAATTGTTATGTTTGGCTTTATTTTTTTTTCTACATGTTTCATGCTAAATGGGCTAAATGCTTTACCGCTTTGATATTATCTGAACTGTATATAAACTGTGCCGAAACCCTTCTCTTCTCACCTCCGGGGATGTGCTTACTGGTTGAGACTCCCTATTCTGTTAAGTCAATACCTTGAAATAAGAAAAAGGCCGGACAAGTTACTAAGCCGGATGGACTTTTGGTTCCCTGTACGTAGCCCGCTCCTCGACTCGGGTTGTCCGCTCGGGTACACAGTCTAGAACATATACCCAGGTTTTGAACCTAGAATAACTTGACTCCATGCCGGATCCCTAGTAGGAGCGCTTATTTGCATCACATATGACGTAGGAGACTCAACACAGGGGTTGGGTCCGTCTAGGACAGGTAACCGGATATGAAACGACCACCATGATGCATTTTACATGTTGCATTTATTTGTCTCGGACTCGCATGCTGACCGGCTTGAATATTTGGGAAAAGTGAAAAGAAATAATAGTGTAGAGAGTTAGTTACATGATTTAGCAAAAACCGATATCCAAGTAGCGCCGGATTTTTGAGAAAATAAGAAAAGTGTTTGATGTCAATGGAAAAGGAAAACAAAAATGCGTTTTTTATTATTTTAAATAATTTGTTTTATGTGCCAATTGAAAAGCAAAACAAAGAGTTTTTATATTTTTTTTAAAATAATTTGTGTCATTTGCCAATGAAGAAAAAACAAAAGGGTTTTATTTTCAAGTCATTGAAAAGAAAATACAAAAAGAGTTTTGTCGAAAATAGTTAGTTTATTTGCCCGAACTACGCTGGTTTGATTCTCACGGGATGTGAGATACATAGGAAACCCTCATCGGGTCCAACCTCCCCCTTTTCAAAAATAGCCAAAAAATGTCAAAATTTTTAGTTTGTCATAAATAAATCGGGTGATGCCGTTTTTATCAAAAATAGCCGAATGTTCCCAAAGGGACGCCGGAAGGCTGCTTTTGCATGAATAACCACCTTTGGTTATTTGTTAAAGATTTTGGCCGGTTAGCCAATGCAGCTTTAAAATCTTCACCCGAAGTGTTGAAAGGACGTATTTGCAAAACCGGGTTTGTTTTTAAAATTAGAAATTTGAATGAAAAGAATAGTGTCATTTTTGCTTTTAGGTCAAAATAAGTGATTAAATCACCTTAATAAATGTGCAGGATGAACACGACTCAAAATGAACCTTTCTCAATCATGCATAAAATCCCCTTGGAGTTACGTTTGTGGTGGAACAATTTAGGAGGCGAAGGGCAAGATGAAGACAAGAAATACTTGAAAGGGCTTACCGGGTGCTGAGACAACTTGGGAGATGCCAGATAGTTCCCAAAGACGATGATCTTAGTTTGCAAGTGGTTGAGATTGGCACCGCCGGCCAGTTTCCTGAAGCAAAGGTTCGCCAGGTCTGGAGCGAGTGTCAATATTTGGCGGCGAATACTTGTGTCTGGGATAGAGCTAAAGGAAAGGTGTCACCTGATTATCAGGCTTGGTATAGAAGGGACGTTGCATTCGGGAGGCCGGCCAAAAGGCCTCACCTTCAAGAGTTTGCTGACTCGTCGCAAGAGCAGTGGGCTTGGTTAGCCAAAGAAAATGAGTACAGGGCAAAAATAGGAGAGTTGGAAAAGCAGGTCCAAGACCTTAGGTTTGCAAACAGCGTGCAACCCGCGGCCGACTAGGGTGGAAAAAAGAAATTGGCCAAAGAAAATGAAGCCTTAAGAGCCCAAATCCAAAAAAATGAAGATAGGGGCTGAAAATCCTGTTAGGAGTGCCAAAGATGCAAAACTCATAGAAAATTTAAGGCAAAAAGTAAATGACTACAGTTTCGACCTCAACAAGCAGAAAGGGAACTAGCCGGGGCTCGAAAATAGTTGGCTAAAAATGCAGAAGAACGAGCCTGCATGATTAAGCAGTTGAGAGAAGAACACGATAATGAGGTTGCGGGATTGAGGAAAAAGCTCATTATCGCAGAAAACAAAATGATCAAACAAGCAAAAGAGTTCAATGTTGAAAAGGAGCACTGCTATACAGCATTAGCACAATTAGAAATGGACCTGCAACAACTCCAGGAGCGAAATCAGCAGACTTTGGAGGCCAGGGCCGAACAAATAGGGCTGCTGCTTCAGGAAAAAGGCATAATCAGAGAAAGAATCTCATTACATCACCAGGAAATGCCAAATGTGCGAGAACATGACTCAGACTACCTTCTTTGCCTCAGTGATGATATTTGTGAAACAGATAATGAGTGACCTGGATAGACTCCAAGGGGAACTTGCATATAGGCCCACGGCGAGACCGAACAATGTCCCGCGGGCACCAGGAGCTTTAATGTATTCATGATTGTCATCAGAGTCTGTATTTTCTTTTACTAAGAGTTTTTCAGTTATCTGATTCTGTATTTCCTTTTCGAGTTAGTCTACACTTGCATTTTAAAGTGGAATAATTGTTGATGGAGTTTGTAGCTCGTCTTGTTATTCAGAGTCTTTTAGTTGTCTTAATACGTCAGTCTTGAGTCCTTGTAATCGAAATGCTTGCTATTAGTAAAATCGAAAATTCCAAAAAAAAAAATTTGTTTCTATTTTGCATTTATTGCATTTGATCTGATTCAGGCATGGTCACGATGCGTAGGCAATCTCCATCGGATCCGACCATAGCCATACGAAAAGAGAAAATACAGTGAGAATAAAAAGCCAAAAAGAAAAGAAGAGCGAAAAAAAATGAGAGAGAAAAAGAGAAACAAAAGAGAGGGAAAATCCACAACAAAGAAACTATGGCAAAGCAAAAAGAAACAAAGGCGAGAATAAAAGAAAGATGTCACAGTCGAGAATAAATAAAGTCGGGATGACGCAAGTCGTCGAGCAAAGGCATAATAAAAATCATTAACTGCCTAGGTGCATTCACTCCCCCAAATGTGCGGTTATCTATTTGTTAATGCCCTAACCGCTAACAACGTTGTTGTTGATGATGAGTCCAGGCAAGTGGTTAAGTTGACTGGCATTCTGGCAACCCACCCGTACAACACCCGTTCTAAAGATAAGTCAAAAATGGTCAACCAAGAGTTAGAATCAAGCATCGTCGACCCGTCTAGGGAGGAGGAAGTTGTGGATGTCAATGCAATGAAAGAGGAGATGTACAAATTGAAGCAACAGATGGCCGAAATGTACCAAGATTGGCCAAAAGGACACCCACTGCCAGCCTATCCCGCTAACCCTGCCTACATCCCACCATTAGCTCAGCCACAAGATCCTCCCATAGTGAACTCCTCTTTGGCCTACCCTGCTTACCAGCAATACTACGCAACCCCTTCCCAGACACCACCTACCTCCATCACGCAAACAAATCCCATGCCTTCTACCACCAACTACTCTTGTGTTTGTGGCTCCTCCACCCGCAACATTACACAGATCGTCTAGTGAGCCCCTGTTCCAAACCCAGGAAAACTACTATTACCCACCTGAACCCACCTTCAAACCTCCAGAACCATACCCTTACACTCCCCGTCTTGATATCTCAGCTGAAGAAGAGAAGCCTCCCAAAAACCCTAAGCAAGAGGAGATGATACAAAAGGTGAAAAGCCTGGAGCAATCGTTCAGAAATATGCAGGGTCTAGGAGGACAAGCCAGTATGGCCTATAAAGACTTGTGCTCGTTTCCTGACGTCCAGTTGCCTGCAGGATTCAAATTACCCAAGTTTGATCTGTATGACGAACATGGTGACCCAATAGCCCATCTGCGGGGATTTTGCAGTAAGATGAGAGGCGCTGGAGGAAGGGATGAGTTATTAATGGGATACTTTAGTCAAAGTCTCAGTGGTGCTTCTTTGGAATGGTACACACGGCAAGATCATGCTCGATGGTACACCTGGGATGATTTAGCCCAGGCATTCGCAGGCCATTTTCAGTATAATATAGAGATTGTCCCGGACCGGCTGTCATTGACCAAAATTGAGAAGAAGCCGGGGGAAAGCTTCAGAGAGTACGGTTTTTGGTGGAGAGAATAGGCCGCAAGAGTTGATCCTCCAATGAACGAAGGCGAGACGGTCGATTATTTTCTGCAGGCTTTGGAGCCTACTTATTATGGTCATCTGGTGTCGACAGTTGGGAAAACTTTTAATGAGGTAGTGAAAATGGGAAGTATGGTGGAAGTGGGTCTCAAGACCAACAAAATTATGAGCTACTCGACGATTAAAGCAACTACCCAGGCTATCCAGAGCGGCACTGGATGGGCATTGGGAAAGAAAAAGAAAGAAGATGTTACAGTAGTGGAATCAAGAGCTTGGTCCAGGGGTCCATCACCATATTATCACCAACCACGCCCTCATCCCCAAACCTACCCACACAACTCATATGGCCCGCCACAACACTACTATCCACCTACCGCCCCCCATTTTTCTGTCCACCATACCCAAACATACCCCCAACCTCAGGTGCCATGGCGTGAACCCACCCCACAAAATACTTACCATACTCAAAATACTTACCCACCTCCGAGAGCCTACAAAAACCCCACTGGACCCTGTTTTAGACCCAACCCTATTTCTAAAAATGATAGGATGCAGAAGAAGAAAACTTTCACTCCGTTGGGAGAATCTTACACCAGCTTATACCACAGATTGAGACAATTGGGCATGTTAAGTCCGATTGAACCCAAAATACCAAATCCTCCCCCAAAGAACCTTGACCTTTCGGTAATTTGCGATTATTGCTCGGGTGCCCCGGGGCATGATACAGAGAAATGCTGGCATTTGAAAATGACCATCCAGGAGCTCATTGATACCCGCCGAATTGAGGTACAGGCTCCAAAGACACCTAACATCACTCAGAATCCATTGCTAATATGATTGAGTTAGTGCAAAAAGGGGAATATAAGAAGCCGTCACAAACCGTGATGATGATTAAGGCCAGTGAAGACAGGTCACATAAGAAACCAACCAGTGGGAGAGAATTGATCAAGGAGGTTATAAAGAAGGAGCCATTGAACAGTGATGCAGTAAAACAAGAGCCAGTCAAAGTGATGGTACCAGAAGCAGTTGTCAAGCCCGTTGTAATCATGAAAGGGGCTCACACGGAGCCGATTATCACTAAGCCAGTGACTCATTTGCCAATAGTCAGTGAAAAGGCCGTCCTATGGAATTACGGCCGAGTGACTGTGACGTACAAAGGGAAGGAAGTTAAAGAAGAAGTTTGTGAAACCCATGGGCTTACTCGTTCAGGGAGATGCTTCACCCCTGAGGAATTGAGAAAAGCTAAAGCAGCCATAGATAATCCAGCACCAGTAAAAAGAGCCATAACTGAAGAAGAAGCAGAAGAATTCTTGAAAAAGATGAAGGCGCAAGATTATTCCATTGTAGAACAGTTGAGAAAAACTCCGGCACAGATCTCATTGCTATCTTTATTGATCCATTCGGACGAGCACCGCCGGGTGTTGATGAAGATTCTGAATGAAGCCCATGTTCCTGATAAGATCTCTGTGAATCATCTGGAGAAAATAGCAAATAAGATTTTCGAGGTCAAAAGGGTCATGGGCTTTATTTATCCATTCGGACGAGCACCGCCGGGCGTTGATGAAGATTCTGAATGAAGCCCATGTTCCTGATAAGATCTCTGTGAATCATCTGGAGAAAATAGCAAATAAGATTTTTGAGGTCAACAGGTTCCGATGATGAGCTGCCTTTGGAGGGCACTGAGCATAATAGAGCGCTCTACCTCACGGTGAAATATGAAGACTCGGTGGTCACCCGAGTGCTGATCGACAATGGGTCCAGTGCAAACATTTGCCCTCTATCCACCCTGGAAAAGTTAAAAGTGGACAGTGAAAGGATCCACAAGAATAGCATTTGCGTGCGGGAATTTGATGGAGGAGGAAAGGACACAGTCGGGGATATTGTGTTGGAATTGATAATAGGACCAGTTGAATTTACTATGGAGTTCCAGGTGCTCGACGTGGCTGTTTCTTACAATCTCTTGCTAGGCCGACCTTGGATTCATGCAGCAAAAGCAGTGTCGTCCTCCTTGCATCAGATGATCAAATTCGAGTGGGACCGGCAGGAAATTATTGTGCATGGGGAGGATGGTTCGTGTAATACCATTATGCCTTTCGACGAAGCTGAGGATGACAAAGGTCCATGGGTTTACCAAGTCTTGGATACAGTATCAGTTGCAAAAATCCCGGAAGGAGAGTGTATTCCTGTGCCCAGGGTAGCTGCTGCATCTGTCATGGTGGCTTCGAAAATGATAAAGAATGGATTCTTACCTGGAAAAGGCTTGGGTGCTTCGTTGCAAGGAATCATACAGCCGGTATCTCTTCCTGGAAACCTGGATGCTTTTGGGTTAGGCTTCAAGCCCACTGCTGCTGACATAAGGCGAGCTAAGAAGATGAAAAAGAAAACATGGACCCTTCCAAAACCCATACTCCGCCTGTCCTGTTCCTTCGTCCAGCCTGGTACTAAGAGGCGCCCAGCAACGATAATGCCTCATTCTGTGGTGATGGAACCCGACAAGGAGCTGATTGAGAGGTTTGAGAAGCTGTTTGACGAGGTGAATATGGTGGAGGCGGGCGAAGGTCTGAGCAAGGCGGATGTGCAGTTCGTGGGGCCCTATGCAAAGCTTAATAATTGGGAAGCTACTCCTCTTCCTACCCGGAGGGAGTCGTGGT
>MU788247.1:7167-20235 GCA_026770625.1 Nicotiana glauca
TTGGGATTTTGTACTTTCAGTTGTTATTCACTTTTACTACCACTGAGTTGGAAGTACTCACTTTACTCCCTGCACCATGCGTGCAGTTGCAGGTAATGTCTTTCCAGTAGCGGGTTATTAGCAGGACCGAAGGCCATATTGTGGTAGTTGAGCAAGGTGACCGCAAGCGTTCGCGGCACCGCATTCCACCTTTGAATTTCTGTTTCATCTTGTATACATATACTTTGTTGGTCCAGTAGTAGTGTCCCTACTTATTAGATGCTCGTGACTTGTGACACCCCGGTCGGGTTGTATTGGAATGGAATTAATAGTTAAATGCCACTAAGATGTATTTCCTATTCATTATGTTTAATAGCTGTTTAATAATAGGATTTGGGGTTGTTGGCTGGCCTTGTCTTCACGAAAGGCGTCATCACGACCGGGTATGAGATTTGGATCGTGACACTGGTCCTCGTATTAGCTATATATATAATAAGCTCGGTACATATGATTTATATGCACCAGCTTGAGGGGGAGTGTTAGTTTGATAGTTAAATAGTAGTAAATAAAGCTAATTCTATATGTATTAGGAGTAGGAACTGATATCTGTTGTAATTCAGTAGTTTGAGTATTATAACTGATATCTCAAAGATATAATCAATGTTCCAATTAGTGAGGAATTTCGGTATTGTTACAAATTATTTTTCGGTTATCTTAATTGATGCTAATTGAGATAATATTTAACAACATAAAAACAACATATTTCATTGTTTTCCTCTTTGAGTGTTTCTCAATATTTTTTGAATAATGTGGCTGCTTATATTAACTACGGAAGGGCCAAAAATGTCCACAATGCATGATAATGGCTCACAAATATCGTAGTAAACTTTTTGGTCAAAATATACAGGAGAAATTTAAAAATAGCCAGATTTACAACTGGTCATTCAAAAATAGCCCAGTTTCAAAAGTAATCGAAATTTAGCTACTTTTCATGTAAAGATAAACTTGAACGAAAACACTGTTCAAAATCCAGAAAATACGCCCGCATATTAGACGGGAGTTCCAACATAAGTATGCTTGAACTCCCGCATATTATACGAGAGTTCCAGGATAACTATGCTGGAACTCCCGCATAATATACCGGAGTTCCAGCAAGTATAAATGTCCAGTATAATATACTGGAGTTTTGACCATCGGTGCTCCAGTCTCCCGTATATTATACAGGAGTCAGCAAAGTATACCGGTCCAGCATAATATGCTGGAGTTCGTGCACAAATACACCGAATTTCCGTATATTATACGGGACCGATCTCTGTTGCAGCAAAATAGTGATTATTTTTCATTGACTTGGTAAACGCTGGCTATTTTTAATTGACCAATGCGAAAACTGGCTATACCGTGCTATTTTGACACAAAATACTCCTAATGTTCTCTTGGGCTCAAATATATCCCTGAAACTAACAACCCATGGCCAAATTTGGGTCTTTAAAATAGCCCGTGGCATTTTCTCTAAGCTTGTCATGTGTATTATTTATAATTAAATTATGGAGAAAACTACTCTCTATAGCCCCTCAAAATTTTAATAGCCCATGTTTTGTACCACTTACAAAAAATGGCCCTTCGGCCCAAACATATTGCATATAGGAGCCAAAAGGAATGAGTATGATAACAAAAACGCCTGTAGCTCAGTGGATAGGGCTTCTATTTCCTAAGCTGAAGGTCACAAGTTCGACCCCTACCTGGCGCGATATAGCACCCTTTTTTTGCCTTTGGCCCAAACATATTGGATATAATAGCCGAAAGGAATGAGCATGACAACACAAACATATGTAGCTTAATGGATAGGGTGTCTATTTCTTAAGCTAAAGGTCGCAGGCCCAACCCCTACTTGGTGTGATGGAGCAAACCCTTTTTTGCTTTTTTAAATTGTATTTGTACTTTTGGATCTAATAATATTAGCTAAGAATTGAATGACAGTCTATTTTGTATATTTTTTATATAGTAACAATCTATTTTGTATAGTGACACTCTATTTTGTATATTTTTTGTATAGTAACAGTCTATTTTGTATAGTGAAGATCTATTTTATATAATTTTGGTATAGTAACAGTCTATTTTGTATAGTGACACTCTATTTTGTATATTTTTTGTATAGTAACAGTCTATTTTGTATAGTGACACTCTATTTTGTATATGTTTTGTATAGTAACAGTCTATTTTGTATATAGTGACAATCTATTTTGTATATTTGTTGTATAGTGACAGTCTATTTTGTATATTTTTTTGTATAGTGACAGTCTATTTAGTATATATTTTGTATAGTGACAGTCTATTTAGTATATTTTTTGTATAATGACAGTCTATTTTTGTATATATTTTGTATAGTGACAGTCTATTTTATATACTTTTTGTATAGTGACAGTTTATTTTGTATATATTTGTATAGCGACAATCTATTTAGTATATTTTTGTATAATCACAGTCTATTTTTGTATATACTAACTATAGAATATATATACATTGATTTTACAATGTTAACCATGATAATTTCTAAGTCTCTGGGTAGTTTTTGTGAGCAAAAAAAGAGAAAGAGATTTGTAGTTATTGATAGTGATCGGCAATGGATAAGGTCGCCGATGAGGAAGAGTTCTAGGTCCTTTTGATTTTTCTATGTTAGGTGTTGATAGTGATATCTTTGTTTTTTGGAAATTTAAAAGAAAGAATTTTTTCGGAACAAAAGCATTTCAAAAGACAAATTAATTTCAGTTTAAAACAGAAAATTTATTTCATTTCCAGGTTTAAAAGATATTCCTTACCATCCATGTTCATAACACCAAATTCAAGTATGACCAACTCTAAATAGACTATACCAAACACAAACTTTCTTTTATTCAAAACCCACATGGCCAAGAAAAGAAACCACCATATCATGAGCCAAACCTAAAGAATTAAGCACAAAATACGTAGATTTATTATTAATCCTAGTAAAAAAAAAGTGACAGAGACACATGAAAAACAAAGAAAGACTTGTTATTCTAGAGAAATAGAAAAAGTACCTCACTAAAAAGAGGAGAAGAAGAAACCCGACAGCGAATTAAACAGAGAAAAAGCTATTTATAGTTTTGTTTGCCAACTGATTGTCTTAACATTTAGATTTCACATTTTAGGAGGTGGAAATTAATTTTTGTTGAGTTCTACGTGAAGGACTATAGAGTGAAGAAGGTATAAAGGGCAGCTTAAAAACTAATTGTTGGTTAGCATATGCCATTCGTTTTCGGCTTCAAGTTATAATATAAAATAATGGGCTAGCGAGTGATATACTTTTCGGCCGAACGGCCAATTATGTCAATTGCTCTAAATTATGCGCACATGTTTTCTTATTGTAACCTGACGCGACTAAGTCCGGTCATAACCTCGACAAGATGAAGACCATATCTCTCTTGGCCAAGAAACACATATATCTTTTTTCTCCTTTTTTTTGGGTTTTTCCCTTATGTTTCCCTTCCTTATCTAATTTCTCAGATTTTTGCCATATTTCCAATAATTTCATTGTAGCGCATTTAATTCTCTTTCTCAGTTTCTACATTAATTTTTAGTTACTGCCTTTTCATAATTCCCTTCGCCTATTTAACATCCTCACATATATCAGTTACAAAATAAATTTATATCTTAATATGTTTTGGTGTAAATAGTTATAAGCCACACCACAAAAGCGGAAATCATTGACATGTTCAAAATTCAAAGTTGTAATTTTCTCATTTTTCTAAACCTATTTTTTAATTTTTTAATTTATAACATTCAAAGGACAAACAACTCAATAGTGCATTAGGACTCTTCGTACTATTCCGTTACACATCTTTAATACATATCTTTAAGATAATAATCATGACATTGATTATCATAATAGTAATTTATCTATGGGCTTACAATATATAAATATATGGCACCCAGAAGTCCTCTTTAACAATTTCTTATTCGTCATGCGATAATTTTATTGGCTATGATTTTTTTGCTACATTGGCTATGATTTTTTTTGCAAATTAGAAGTGAGCATTAGGTTACATGGTGGTTGTAATTTTATTATATTTTGGTTTTTTAGGTGATTTGTTAGTATGTTATTTTTGGTGCATTATTATGATTTTTTATTTCTGTTGTTCTCTTCTTTCTATTTTGATCTTTAATAGGTATGAAATTTCTTGGTTTGAAACAGGGTTTATCGAGGCACTAGGACTTTTTATATCAGTTATTTTCTATTTCGATTAAAAAAAGGAATTAATAAATGATAAACATTTCGATTGTTCAAAGAGGTTTTGTCAAAGTGACACAGATACTTAATATATTAATTGAACAAAGAAAAAACTATGTTTCTTGAAGTTCATCTCTTTCTTTCATTTTTACTTAAGCAAAAATGGAAAATATTGTTCACATATATAGATTATTACACAAACCTTTTCTGAGAAATAAAAAAATCCTCAAGTGATGAAAAATTAAACAAACAAAAAAACTAAGTGAGAATAAAATGTTTATAACTTAAAATATAATCTATTTTTGAATTTGAACATTAAAAAACATTTTATATATTTTTTATTATTAGAAAATCAGATAAAAAAACTATAGATAATTGCGCGAATTAATTCACTAATTGTAATATAAAACCATGGATATTCCAGAAGGCGTGACCATCAAGACGAAGGTGAAGCAACTCAAAGTAGAGGTATTTGTGAGTCATTTTAATTCAATACGTTAGGGATACATTGACCCTTTTCCGTATTAATTATTCCAGTAATATTTGTTTTGCTTTGGTAACTGAATGAGACCTATACATCGCATAAATCAAATAAGAGATCTAAAAAGATTATTTTTTTAAATTCAAAATTATAAAGGAACATGATGTACAAATAACACGTTTCACATCGGGGGTTTACATCAAACTATATTAACTCACGATGGTTAATTAATTTAATTAGATGAGGATGCATATAATTTATCATGGTTAAACGATTGAAGTCCATATGCAAGACACACATCATGTATCTATTGGTTTGTTGTAAACCCCCGCTGCGGGTAAGTTTTTACCCTTCTCCGGGTGATATTAGTTTTTAAAAACTTAATTTTTTTGGGACCCACCTGTGTTGTTTGTAAATTACTGTATTTTTTTCTTCTTATTTTGGAAGAAAAACATCTCTCTCTATTTGTCTGTGTACTACAGAAAACATTGTTTCTCCTATCTTTTTTTCCCGATTTTTCAATAACAGCTGAAAATATTTAATTTCTTTCTTTTTATAGGAATAAATTGAAAATTTCTGAATAACTAATACTAGTAAGTTAAAAATTGGAAAGTTACTGTTAAATGAATTTTTTATTTCCTCTTTTTTTTTTTTCTTTTTTTGTTTGTCAAGATAGGTGAGATGATGCTAGTTATAGGTGTGATGACCCAAAATGTCATTTTATGTTTTAGATCTTGATTCCGTGACCCTCATTCCTTCTTGATTTGCGTGCGCAATCCGGACGTATTTTCGAAAAGCTTTTATGTTAAAAGTTAATAAAAATAATAATTTTTACTTTTAAAAATTGATTTAGTTGACTTCGGTCAACATTTTGAGTAAACGGACCCGGACTTGTATTTTGACAGTTCCTGTGGTACGTATAAAAATATGGGACCTGGGCATATACCCGGAATTAAATTCCGAGGTCCCTAACTCGAGAAATGAATTTTTGATAAAAATTGAAAGACTTAAATTTAAATAGTTTTAAGAATTTGGTTAATGTTGATCTTATTGGTATCGGACCCATATTTTGGTTCCGGAGCCTGGTACAGGTTCAAAATAATATTTATGCCTTATATGTGTAATTTGGTGAGAAACGGAATTGATTTGACATGATTTGGACGTCCGGTTGTGAAAATAGAAATTTCAAAGTGTTCTTAAAAATGTCATGTGGTTTGGTACTAAATTCGTAGTTCTAAGTGTTATTTTGGCGAGCAAGTTCGTATGATGTTTTAAGACTTGTGTGCATGTTTGATTTGGGTTTGGATAGGCTACGGAGTGATTTGAACTTAGGAAATTTTGTTGGTATGCTTCAGGTCTGCAGACTTCGCATTTGCAAAGTCTATGCGAAGAAAGTTTGCATTTACAAGCAGTGGGGCTGGGAGGGGACCTTCGCAATTGCGAAGCTCAAGATCGCTATTGCGATCAACATTGGCCGCATTTGCGAACGATGGTTCGCATTTGCAATGTTAGCATGCCAGGACAGTCTTCACATTTGCGAAGGGTTGTCCATCGGGGTTCGTAAATGATCGCAAATGCGATACCTGCAACTGGTCAAAATGATTTTTGACGGGATTTTTCATTCATTCTTCAATTTTTCAAAATCTAAAACATAAGAGGCAATTTTTCAAAGACTCATTTCTCCCCAAATCATAGGTAAGTGATTCTTAACTAGTTTCTTTCAATCTTTCACTTCATTTTTCAAGATTTATCAACCTAGAATCTAAGGTTTTCACGGTGGAATTAGGAATTTTTAGGTAGAAACTAGGGATTTCGAAATTTGGGGATTTAGTCCTCAAATTGAGGTCGGATTTCAAAACTAATTATATATCTGTGCTGGGGGTGAATGGGTAATCGAGTTTTGGTCTGAATTTTTGGGTTTGGACCAAGCAGGCCCGGGTGTTAACTTTTTTTCAAAATGACCTAAATTGAATTCCTTGTTGTCGCGCCCTCTTTTTCCTCGCGGAGCCCGGATTTCGATATTTTAGGACAACTTCTTTCCCTTCTAGGATTGGGCAAGAGATTTGAAGAGTCACCACTTAATGGATTAAGGTGCGTTAGGTCACCTAAAGCAAATAACTCGTGAAACAAGTTTACTTCACCAGAGATTGCGTAAGGTCTCAAAATTACCTTGAGCGGATGGTGTTAGGCACCCCTCGAGGTCCACGACGGTGGGTCCTGACCAAACTCAATTAAGCAAATAGTCTTATGGGAAAATAAATAATTTAAACAAATAAATAGTTACTTTAAAACAAGAATTAAAGGGGTCCTACGTTTTTTAGACTATAGGATTATTTTCATACAATACTTGGTAACCTTTTCCAAATTGGGATGGGGTATTACACATAGCATTAGCGCACAGGTAGGGGTGTTCAAACCGAACCGGAAAACCGCACCAAACCGAAAAATCAAACCAAACCGATTAAAAAACCCGACTAGGTTTGGTTTGACTTGGTTTGGTATTGAATAAAAAAATCCGAACCAAACTGATATATAAATATATAAATTTTATTTATATTTTTAAGACTTTGTAGTGATTTTTCTTTAGAAAATATAGAAATATTTGGGATCCTCTCATGTATTAACCTTGAAAGCGTAAATTAACGAAAAATTATTGTTAGACGACTAAGAAAATAACTATCATGTGTTACTAAAAAATTTCTCCCATTAGAATATTTTAATAGATCATATGTTTGTCAATTTTTTCCATATTTACTAAACATATATTCACTTATCAAAGCTTTATCTATAATTTTAATAACTTAAGATTGAAATAATATTCATGTAACAAAAAACCCCGAAAATCCGAAAAATCCGACACAACCGAATCAATCCAAACCGATATAATTAGTTTGGTTTGGTTTTGATAAAAACCGAACCAACCCGGTCCATGTACACCCCTACGCACATGTCATCATTTCCTTTACTGCCCAATTACTATCTTTAATTTATTACCTAAGCCCTCTAGTAGCTTCTAATGTGTACTTTTATGTGTGTACTACCCGTCCCTTACCTATAGTCCTGGAGGTGTTTATGACTTCTATGTTTGGATGGATCTAGACTCACATACGTTGCTTAAAAATGAGAAAACTAAGCGACAAACAAAATTCAAATAAGACTGTCACATAAGGAGCAAATAAAGGCTCATAATAACCTCCACAAATAAATAGCAAAAGCACGCAACTCAAACTGAGCATTTTGTCAATTTAAGACCCTACAGGCGGGATTTTTAGATGAGCATAAACAGAATATAGCATAACAACTTTATTAAAACGAGCAATAGTACCTATCAGTTTACCTACTGATTTTTGTTAATATTCTGAATCTGGACATGTTCCAAGCAGCATAAAATTCACAATTTTTCTTTTAGACCCAAAATTTTTAATTACCCTATAGGCTTGCCTAAGTGAGGACCAGAGTAGAATCCTATAAGCATGGTATCTAAACTGTAAAATTAACGACTACAATTTATAAACTAGTTACTGATGTTAACAAATAAGTTTTTATCTCTTTAGATCCTATAGACATGCTTTCTAATTTATAGAATTAGTTAGCTCCTATAAACATGATTTCTAGGTGTTTGGACTGATTTATCTATTTCCTATAGACATGATATCTAAATTACAGAAACGGATTTTACTTTGATTTCCTATAGACTTGATATCTAAATTGCAAAGCTGATCTTATATTTGTTTCCTATAGGCATGATATCTAAGTGGACAGAGACGTTGACAGAATGTCATACAATTTCAGTAATTTACACAAACAAGATCCTATATACATGATCTCTAATGCACATTGAGATTGGAAATATGCGTGAAACATGGGTTCTTGATGAAGAATAAGTAAACAACCTATAAGCAGGATTTCTAGGATGCCGAGTATGAACTCCAGATTTCAAACAGTGAGACAAGATCCTACATGCATGATTTTTAGGCGAGCAGTAACATTCGAACAATAAACTATGAGCGGAATTTCTACCCGAGTTTGAACAAAGATATATAAAAATCCCTCCCTAGCTTTTACTAATAACCCCATATTTATTTTTTTACAAAGAATATTACGTTATTACAGACCAATATGAATGAATTACACAAAGCTATTCGTTACACTATAGGGAGCCTTAGTAGACCCAACATAAACCCGAGAGCCATGCCTTCAGCACAACAGTCTTGAAACAGTAGCAAGATCCACACCACCTTAAGCCATGTTTCCAGTTTGTCAAAGTTCCCAAAGAGCCTTAAGGACCCCGGACAATTCTCACACTGGATTCATACATTCAACACAGAATTCATAAGAGATTGAAAATCAGCTTCAATGTGTCAGAGTTCAAAGGAGTCTCAGGGACACTAGGTAGTGCTCATAATGGAGGTGGTAGGAACCTAGATAACTAAGAGTAGAAGTTTGAAAATAGCATATGTAAGGGGAAAGGGACAATTTTAGAAAACAATTTATTTTTAGGAACAAATAAGTTCAAATTACAAGACTACAAACAGAACAGAGTCCATATTTAACAGATTAGTATTAGTTCAGACATGGATGATATATCAACATTAAGGCAATCACAACAATGGAAGAAATACTTGAATTACAAACAAAACTAATCACACATATTGGAAATACCTAAACCTGTTCTGAATAGGGAGCATACAACTGAATCCATCATGGTTTCACATTATTAAAGATTACCTAGTCCATTAACTATCACTAGGTGGGACCATGTAGGCGTATATTGAATAGAAGCATGCTGAAGTTTCAAATAACTAAGCAAACAAACACATAACACAACATATTAATCTAGAAAGAAGTGAACAGAAATCATTGGCTAGACATGCTAAGGTAAAGTAACACAAAGGCATATAGAGCAGAGTAGGTTAAAAGGGATTAAGGCATACTAGTCAGGAAGAATGCAAACATGTGGCAAACGGAAGCATATCGAAGCTTGAAGTAAACTAATCATATAATTACATGGAACAAAGCAAGATAACAAGAACTAGGGCATAACAGTTGAGAAAGAGATGGTCAGGGATCATGTACCAAACAGAAGCATGTTGAGGTTTGTGATAAAACTGACTACATAAGTATATAGAATAGAACAAGATAACAAGAATTAGGGCATACCAGTTAGGGAAAAAGTAAACAAGAAAGTGAAGGAAATTGGAATCCAAGAGTCTAGCCTTGGCTTTCAGCCGATTAGACAATGCAGCAAATCAGAGTGATAGAAAAAACTCAAATTGTGTGAGCGGAAGTGTGTAAGTATGTGTTTGTAAGCGTAGGTGTCTCTAAAAGTCAGAATGGTGAAAGAATTATATAGCATACAGTAGAGTAAACAAGTAAGCTAGGAAAATCAAGGGCACATAAATTAGGTATGTAAAATCACTTAACCAGTTAATTAGGGCTGGACATAAATCAATTAAGAAGACAGAATCCTGACAATGTCACTTAAATTAAGGAGAATCTCATACAAAATCAATTAGCGGACATAATTGAGGTTTAATGAGAAAAGCAATAAGTCTAGACCATTTATAGGCTGGTCACAATAATCAAAGTCCAGAAATCAGGTTAGTAATAGAATTAAGGAAAATAATACCAATTATGAATCACATATAAGGAAATAATAAGTAAGAATCTTTCCAAGAGATATCAATTTTAAAAAGGAGCACAATTTAAAACCCTAATTAAGCAAGTAAACCAACTAATTAGTTTATCTGAGCAGAGCCAAAATAGACAGGCAAACATTATAGTAATCAGTAGAATAATTAGAAATCCTAGGGCGTAAAGACATAGGAATAAAAATCAGTCGAAAAGCAAAGGAAGAAAACCAGAGTCAAACACTTAAGCATTTTAGAACATTTTGCAGAAACTTAAAAAGATGAAACCCTAGCTTTTAGAAAGAAAAAAACTAAAATGAATTAACAATAATAAGAAAAATAGCAGAATCTTAAAGGAAAAGTAACAAACAAACTCAAACCGCTTTAGATCTAAGGAAATCTGAACGATGTAGCCAAAAAAAATAAATAGAGGTGAGAAAAATCTGGTTTGAACCAGGGATTTGAAATCATAAACACGAAGATATCAGTACTCACAAACATATGAATGAACACAGACGGATTCATCGAGAAAATGAGGGATTTGAACCAAGTCTGTGTTGAATCTCTTTGAGATTCCATCAAATAACTTGGAAGTTGAACAACCAGTAGAGATAGGAGGCCGGATAAGGCCTAGAATCGAAGAAGAAACCCATGGATCGAAGGTATTCTGGTGACGGCGGGCTAGGGTTAGGAGGAGGGTGAGAGAGAAGAGAGGAGGAGAGGGTTTCAGGGGCGACGTATTTGGTAAAATGAAGTAGGGTTTGGGGGTATTGTTATATTAAAAATAGTAAAAGTATCCTGGATGGTTGATCTCTTGAGATCAACGGCCAGGATCGAATTTGAGGGTTGGACGGGTTATAAAAATTGAGTTATGGGTATTGGGTCAATTTAATTAGGCTGGGGTGGTAATCTTGGCTAAGGTCCGAAATTAAAAGAGGCTATGTGTTAAATAACCAATTAATTTAATAAAATAATTTATAAAAATGGCTAATAAATGATATAAAATGGTATTTATGCTTAAAAATAATTTTTTAATATTATCAAAATATAAATATTTTTTTTGTAGAAATAAAGTAATTATGCATATCTGGGCTATTATTGCAACTACAGCCTAAAGATACAAATATAATTATGCATAAAATGATTAAAGCTTAATATAAATATAATAATCAAAATCAAGTAATAAATCATTATAAAATAATTTGTGATGCAATTAGTAATAATTTAGATAGTAAAATACTGGAATAAATTAATTGAAATCCTTTTAAAAATTACAGAAAATTATGAAAAATACTAGTTGATGTCCATGCACTATTTTAAAAGTATATACACATTTTAAAAATATATGAGGTAAAAATCGATTATCAACACTTGCTATCATGGGTAGTTCCTAAGGCTTAAATTGAATCGTTTGGTTGGTAATTTGCTAAATTATACTGGTCCGGAGGCATGGGTGAAGGGAAAAGATGTGATTGAGCTTTGAGTTTGTCCGTGGGATCGAGGTAAGTGTTGTGTCTAACTTTGACTCGGGGAATTAGGGACCATTGACTTAATTGCTATGGGAAAATCAATGCGAGTGGCGTATAGGTGAGGTGACGAGTATCTATGCGCCGCCAATTTATCTATTTTGCATGTTTTCTTCCAGTTTTTATTAAATTGTTTGTCTTAACCGTTACATGCTTTACTGATATTTCCATATTTAATTGCTACTTGTCGGATATTGGTTTTCGTTGCTAAAAGTATTAGATATCACGTAGTTTCATTGTCTCATATTATTGGCTTAAGCTGGTTTATCAGTGTTATATAGTATGTTTTGGATTGGTTACGCTGAGTAATATTAATTGGGTGAAGTTTCATAATGTACAAGCTTTGCGTTTGTTTTGGTTTGAGGTTTAAATATTGTGGAGAGTTGTGAGTTAAACTATGAAATTTCTGTTTTTACTGTGTAATTGGTACTGATATGGTAGGATCGGGTTGCACGCCACAACATGAGGAATAAGGATGATATATTGAGGAGGAATAAGGATGAAATGGTGTTATATGGGATATCGGGTTGCGCTCCACAACAGGAGAAATAAGGGTTATTGAGGAGTAATATGGGTGAATTGCTATTGTATGGTGGGATCGAGTTGCACGCCGCAAAAGGAGGAATAAGGGTGGATTGATATGGAGTAATAAGGGTGTGTTCATATTGATATTGATTATATGGTGGGATCGGGATGCGCGCCGCATCAGTTTATGTGTTGATGTATCTGTAATTTTGTATTTCACTTAAGGATTGGTTATAGCTGGATACTGATAAGATACTTGGGTTCTGTATTCATTCCTCGTAAGTTACTGTTTCATTTTGTTCTGTCATTATTTCCGCTTTTATTATAGGCGAAATACATAAACGGCCCCTTCAAGTTGTCCTCAACGGTCAGTCAGACACCTCAACTAAACCCTTTACCATTTAGACACTTCAAGTGTCCATTAACCAAATCAAATAAACACCCAAGTGCAACAAAGCATACACGTGAATTACACTCGCTAGTGAAGTGTCAAATGATCCAATTAATGAACGACACTTGTAATTTTTAAATTGAAACTTGACACATATAATAAACATAAAATGAAATACATTTAAGAAATTAAAAAAAAATCCTTTTCCCTAGTTTTTTTACCAAACAAGGCAACCTCTCCTCCCTCCCCCCGTCTCCCCCCGCCCAACCAACTTCATCTTCTTCTTCCAC
>MU788247.1:20631-31221 GCA_026770625.1 Nicotiana glauca
CCCTTCTCATCATCATCTTCTTCCGCCCAAAACCAGCGCCACCCCACCCCTTCATCTTTTTCTTATTCCTTCAAACCAGCGCACCCCTTCTTCCTATTTTATCTCTCTCTAAAAACTTGACCCACCAAACAAACAGATATTGTGCATTTGTAATTTTCTCTCTAAAACACACAGTTCAAAGGCAACAAAAGAAATGCGGAGAGACGATTTGTACATATAGGTGCGGAGTTTCTTCCGGTGTTCGATTTCTCTCGACGTGATGAAATCGCCGGTGAGTTTATGTACCGGCGTCACCTACGACCAGAGTAGCTCTGGAGGTTATAGGCCAGAATATATCGGAGGGGTGGATTAATGGCGGAAATAAGAGGTTTGGTGAAGATGGAATATTTTGGGAAGAAGAAAAATTAATGTGTGAAAAATAAAATATAATGGGACCCACATTAAATAAAGTTAAAGTTAAAAGAAAAAAGAAAAAACCTTAATTTTGAGGGTTTCACACGCTTAGAATTAAGCGTAAAGCACACACTTTACCGTGTCAGCGCGAAGGGTTTGCGAGGTCGCACTTTAGTGCACTTGAAGTGTCTAAATGGTAAATGGTTTAGTTGAGGTGTCTGACTGACCGTTGAGGACAACTTGAAGTGGCCGTTTATGTATTTCGCCTTTATAATATACTGTATGCATGTTATATTGTAATTGCCCGTCGTAGCCTCGTCACTACCTCATCGAGGTTAGACTTAGCACTTACTAGTACAAGGGGTCGGTTGTACTGATACTGCACTCTGCACTTTCTATGCAGATTTCGGAGCAGGTAGTGGTTGATTGAGATATTGGCTGCAGGTTACACAGTTTGGAGACCCAAGGTAGATCTGCTGGCGTCCGCATGCCCTGACGTCCCCTTCTACGTCTCTACATTACTGTTTTCTTTCTTGTTGTAATTTCTTTCAATGTTTGTAGTAAATCATAGTATGTTGGTGAGTTGTGACACGGATTCTAAATAGTAATAACAACAATATTAGTAATAGTATATATACAAAAAGGCTATCTAGTTACATCTGCAATTATTTCTACTTGTTTTAGTTTGTTTACTCTTAATCATTGAAACGTAAAGGAAATTGGTTAATAACACTCTAACGTTGGTTTGTCGAGCAAGTATGATGTTAGGCGCCATCACATCATTTCGGATCGTGACAATAGGTCCCTGAGGTTGAGGTCTAGCCTCTTTTTTAAGTGGAAATTGAGCTCGTCGGATCTACTTTATTCGAATTTATTTCTTTTTTAGTTTGTGCATATCTGTGTGCCACTTAAGTTCAATTTTTTTTTGGCTTAATTTCCATATCTATTCAAATAGGTTAGTATATCGACGGACATAAACACGTAAAGTTTTTAGAAATTCAACTATATTTTTTTCTTTTTAGATGACTTTGGAGTAATCGAATTGATTTTTTAATTTAAATTTAGTAATTTTTTCTCAAAATTTTAATATGTATAAATCTGCATGATCGGAACGGTGAAAGAGGAATTATTGTTGTTCCGACTCAGAGTAGAAATCTGAAAAAGGAAAAACATGTCTGCTGCTGGTATATTGTGTGGGAAGAGATCGAACTATTTTTTCGACGATTTTCAGGGTTCGCCGTCGTCGTCTTCGCCGCCGGTTCCGAAGAGAATTCGCTGTTTTTCTTCGTCTTTTTCTCCGGGGAGGTCAAATTTTGATTCCGATCATTCATTTTCTGCCGTTAATATTTTCTCTGGTTCTTCGATTTCGTCGTTGTCGGCACTCGATCATCTTCTCATGATCTTTCCTGATATGGACAAACAGGTTTAACTCTTTTTTGTTTTTAATTGCTTCAATCGATTTTTTTTAGCATTTTGCAATTTCGGTGGAATTTGTTTCGGGATTTTTAGCTGTAAAAAATCATCCATTTTTATTGTTTAATTATTAGATAAGCTTGATGACGAAGAAAAATATGGTTGATTTATCATCTTTAATTTAGCTATTAGACAAGCAATGTTTTCAAAAAAGGTACTTGTTTGCAATAAATTTGGGCAGAAAAATAAAATTGCAATTACAAACAACTATAAAGAAAAAAAGATTTTATTGATAGCAACGGGTTACAATTTTGTTTATCCCTTGGTTTTTTCGCCGATTTATTATCCGTAATTCGAGGGCCTTAGCAGCGTATTTCTCGAATGCAGGATGATATTAATTTACTTGATGTATTTGATGATCAAGAAGCATGTCTATTGATCACGACATTATTTTTTGCCTTGATCCCTTTGTGAATATCCCGCGAATTTATGGGATTTTCTGAGATGACCTCAATTTGCGAGATGCCTTTGCTAAGGGAATATGTAACCCTTTTTATAGGAGTGACCTAGGGCTAGGGTAGAGTAGCCACCAAGCTAGGGTTTTGGTAAAGTAGCCTCCAAGCAACCCTAGTAGACTCCTAGAATTTTAGGAGTCGTCTTGTAGTATCTTGAATTTTAGGATTTAGCTTGATCCGTTAAAATTTCGATGTCTACAGTATTGGACTTATCTTTACAAATGAAAGTATTTGACAAGCTCATAGGAACTCTTAGGTTTATTAATGTATTCTTATGATGTTATAACTTGAGTGGGAAATTGAAATGTGCTGAGTATACTGATTTTACTGGATGAAGATTTGCATACTATTATCCGTTTGGAGAACTATTTAAACATACAACTTTGAGCCGCGTAATTTGCACTGTAGGAACTTTAATATTGCTAATTTGCACTGTAGGAACTTGGTGCTAGCATAATTGATTCTCTGTCTAGAATAAAAAGAATCTTGGCACAACTTGTGTCATCAGATTCTTTCAACTTTAAAGTGTTTTAGAATTAATGAATTCCCGAAATCCACTAATTTTAGGTGTGGACTAACGTAGAAAGAAAGATGGAAATTTTATGAAGGTATCAAACCAATTAAAGATTATGAGGTTAAAATAATAGTGCTTCTTTGAGAACAAATGTCATGTTTTGCTCTTGTAACATAACAAGGATTTTGAGCATCTGAACACATTGTGGAACCCATTAAGTACAAAATGCCGAATTTCCTTTTCTACTTTAAAAGAACTGAAAAAGTGCACCGTTCTCAGGGTTACTGTTGATGCATATCATATATAATGTGTCTGTTGACTTTTTAGCTAATTTAAAGCCTTGTTACGTTACAAAAAAAAGAAGGAAAGATAACCAAAAATGAAAAAAACAGGTTGTTTCTTTTGTTTTCTACTGGTGGAGTTAATTTTACTTAATTTGATCCCTCATAGATGCAGATTCAAAATTCCACTCTTCACTTGTTTTAATGACATGGGGTGTAGGATTTAGAATCTGCGCTCTATGCCTATTGATTCTGTGATTCAGAAATGGTACACACTCTGATAACTGTCATCTTGTGATATCGTGGACGAAGCTAACATTTGTTTTTTCATTTAAAAGAATTTCCATGTTTAGGTTGTCGATTTTGGGCATGAAAGCATTTATTCACATTAGATATCTTGAGTTCTTGATACAATTTTCTTGATTTACCTTAAAAAGAGAAAATTTAACCTAGAGATTTGATTTTTCAGTTGGTTGAGAGAGCACTTGAAGAATGCGGTGATGATCTAGATTCTGCTATCAAAAGCCTAAATGAGCTTCGCTTGGGATCTGGTGAGAATCCGAGGTCTGTGGCGGGAAGCTCCAGTGCTACCCAGGATTCCAGCTGCCAGTTTTTTACTCAAGGTGCACATTGAATTTTGTTTGTTTGTTTTTGATTGATGGTATGTTCTTGCCCCTTTTTGGCAGTTGCCTTGACTGAGATCATTTTGTCAAACCTAGATGTAAAAAATTCTCAACTTCTTACCCATTGTACTGTGCCTTACAACATCTTTTTGTAATAGTCAGTAGATCCATGTGATGTCATCATTCATCTGTCTAAAACTCTGCTCCTGCTTAAGCACACCTGATTATCTTTATTGTTTTCCAGTTTTCCAAATGTTTGTCAGCGTCCTGTCAGCTTACCTACTTCTGCTTTATAATGTTTTATCAGTTTTGGAAATGTTCCAATTGTGAATGTGCAAGTATGCTTCACAATTGGTGGTTTTGTGCTCTTTAAATTGAGCATGTGGTCACTTGTGGTCCATATTATCGACTCCTTATCTTGCTATTGTTCCGTGAATTTCAAACTTGTATTATTGCTTGATATAGTTCGTGGAGGTTTGTCTGCTCCTTGATTTATGTGCAAACAAACCTCCACTTTATAAATCTTAACCCAACTAACTATTGAAGTGTCTAATAACATGGTCCTTCTTGTGATAACTTCATCCCCTTAACTTTCTTCCTTTGATGCATATTCCTTGTATTAGTTTATACAGACAGTACTCAATTACTTTTATTTCGGTCATGGTGAAGGGCCTAGTATACTGATTCAAAAAAGTAAAACAACAAATTCGATAAGCTATTTGTGTAAATATTCTTTTTTGCTTCACTCCAAAGTTTTTTGGTTGGCCAATAAGGAAATCACGCACTACATTTATGTTCACCATTTGTGCACTTTTTTCATGTCAAAAACTCCTCAAATATTTGCAGTCCGATTATCAGCAGAAATTTAGAGCATGAATAGTTAGCTTGCACAATTGCTTAGTTTTTTTTTTTAAAAACTATTTATAGATAATGCATCTCGCTTGTCATTTTCAAATGCAAGTGAAGCATTAGTCAAATATTCGCATCAAATATTCGAATTGTGTCATTGAGTGGAACTATATAGGACACTAAACAATGAAAGTACCTTATTTATGCTTGTGATTCAACTAAAAAGTTTGACAAGTCAATAAGGGAATCAAGTGTTAAGTCAAGACTGATGCGCTCGCTGTTCGTGATTCAGTTAAGTTGGGTCAAGGCTAAGCTGTTTAGTTTACAGTAACAAAAATTTCTTGTTTCCTGAAAGACATTGTTGCCAATCTCCTTAATTTTGATCTTATCATTAGACAATGAGAGTTAAATTACGGATACAACTTCTGCATTCTCCATGTGCTTCTTTTCATGCAAAATAGGTTCAGAAATGACCCGGTTATGAAAAGACGGCAAGACTTAAAGAAGTAGCTTTTCTATCATAAAGTTAAACTGTTTCCAGCCTTGCTTTGCTGAGTGCATCTGAAAATTGTGTAATTTATGCCTCTTTCTTGATCCACTTGCTGTTAGAGATATTCACCATGTTGTCAAGCTGTATTAGTACATTCACTGGGTGTTTTCCGAAGAACTGGATGTAGATTTTTCTAGCACAATTCTACTTTGCCCCTTACATAGACATAGTTCCTTCACTTTATTGCAGGTACAGCTACAACTAATGGCGAGACCACATCTGCAGAAGATTTATCTTCTGCAAAAGTAGTGCATATGGACAGTACAGAATGGGTGGAGCTCTTTGTCAGGGAGATGATGAGTGCGTCAAATATAGATGATGCTAAAGCCCGTGCCTCACGAGCTCTTGAGGTGTTGGAGAAGTCCATATGTGCCCGTGCAACAGAGGCAACAGCTTGCAATTTCCAGCAGGTGGTCTCCAAATGCTTTTTTAGTAATTTTATTTTCCCCACATTATAAACACTCTGACATCTCTTTCATCTTTGTCTTTCTATTTACTTTCTCACACTACTGTAATTGGGTGCACGAGGTGCTTAAATGCTGATATTATTGTTTTTTATTTTCTTTATCATGTCTACACTTGCTATGGGTATTAAATGCAAAGTTGCTTTTGGAGACCTCAATAGCAGGTGGATGAATGGAAGTAGCGAAGAACGAATTGCATAAACATAAGAGGAAAGAAGAAAATAAGAATGAAATATACATGAAGGAGACACTTCTTGTGAAAGGGAGGATGTTTAGATCTTGAGAATTTGTGTTTGATTAGGTCTGGTGATTGTCATATTTAGTTTTTTAGCCATTTCATGTCCCCCTTCACCTCCCCGTCCCACTTATAAAAATCAATGCTTGTGAGGGTTGGGTGTGTGTGCTGGCATAGTTCCATAGCCCAGATTAATTACTATCTTGTTTATTCTGGTTTGTTACTTCTATCTTATTCTAATGAATTTTGTAAATAAAAAAATCAGATGCTTATAGTTTGGTAATGATAACAGGAGAACATAATGCTGAAGCAACAGCTTGAAGCTCTTATACAAGAGAATGCTATTTTAAAGCGAGCAGTTGCCATCCAGCATGAGCGTCAGAAGGAGTTCGAGGATAGGGGGCACGAGTTGAATCAGCTGAAGCAGTCGGTGGCTCAGTACCAGGAGCAGCTTAAAACCCTTGAGGTGAGATCACACTCTTAAATTTGATATGATGTTTTTGTCGTTCATTTCTTGGCTGGAAATTCACTGCATTTGCTTTGCACTCCTTTCATCCTCACTGTGACCAAATATCCAAGGGATAAAGGAAAAGGAAAAGGATAATGGATCAAAATCTGGTTTCATTTCTTTAAAAGCATGATTTTTCATGTGAAACTGGGGAATGCAAATCCCTTCTGAAATTGTGTTACTCGCACATGCTTTTGCATACATTCTAAGAAGAAGGAAAGGGAGGGCGCCCTTTAAGTCCATCTGAGAGGTCAACCCCATTTTAGTTTGCTCTATTAAGAACTATAATGCACCCTTGACAGTTAGCTGCTTGTGTGGATTTATGATTCTGATTTTGCATCATTTTCTTGGTATTCCACTTCTCACGTATGACACTGTAGTGATTGTTAACTTTCCATGTCGTCAGGTTAATAACTATGCTCTCTCGATGCACCTCAAGCAGGCTCAACAAAGCAACTCTATTCCCTGACGTTTCAATCCTGATGTCTTTTAGTATGTATCATGTCCTTATTGGCTGCATAATCTATAGGATAGCAACAGTAATGTCCTATTCACACGATTGTAACAAGTATCTCCTTGATATAATATTAAGCTAGAATTTCTGCCATTTGATTAAGGTGCCCCGCTGCAGTTAGTAGCCAAAAGGGTACTTGTATAATTTGTATACAAGTTTTTATTTGCTTATCTGCTATTGTTTCAATTAGAATCAAGGTTCATGTATTTACGGGCTTCTAATGATAAGAAACTATTTAACATCCAATTTCTATGCTTTACTTTTTGTTCGATTTGAGTTCTTTTCAATTTTATAGGTCACTTTCGCCTTTCAGGTTATTGTTTCAACGTTGCAATAACTAACCTTAATTCTTCAGTTTTTAAATATTCCATAATATCTTTTGTTACTTCAAATGTTTGACGAACAAAGCAATGATGAATGCCTTATCTTCCTTGTTAAGTAATCTGAAGTGTCCCAGTTCTAGTGCTTTTGACGTTGTCGCCGAGTTGTGTTTTGATGAACGCTTCAAAGTTTAGACTATAAATAAAGATTGCTCTTTAATCGGACCTTTTACTTTGCCTAACTTATAAAAGAGAAAGCACCCATTTCTCTTGGACAAGAGGAAAAGGCTTGGGTACACGTTATGACTTAAACATGGTTAAGTAACATGTATTTTCACTTAAGTTTCTAACTCCTAATTGTTTGGCTTGATGTAAACACTGTGTGCAGGTAAATATTCAGTACCAAGTGCTGAAATGATATACGGTATATGATCTGCCAAGTAAATAACCACGTTACTATGACAATACTGTGGTAAGTCCTCTCAATCTATATTATTTTACACCAAGAAACTGTGCCAATTCATACACTCTTCCTTGCATTAAAAGTTTGTCTATTTGTAATTTGTGTCTAGAACTTATAGAGAAGATTTTGATCTAAGTTAGATCTTCTGATGTTGACTTTCATTCAGTTAGGCATATGAATAATGTCGTGAATTTTCTTTTCTGACGCGGTCAAAGATTTAGAAGTTAAAAAGGAGTCTCATGGATGAATACTACATCATAAATTCGTCTTTACTTGAAAACTTGGAATTTTTAAAGATCAATTCAGAACATAAAGAAACATATGAGATAGTTAGCAAATATAAATTTTTCAGTTGAAACATGAGCTTGTCTGTCTAGAAAATACACATCTATGTGTTCACCCCAACCCCCCAGGGTGTGAAAAAGAAAGCATGATACAAAAATAACAGAAAAATCTAAGTTAAAACTTAACAAGTCATATCCAATTGCTACTATGCTCTCATGCATACAAATATCTTTGGCTGTATGTATAGCTTGCAACATAGGCCAAATTTCAATTGATTTCTTCAAAAGCCTTGAGAAGATATACAAAAGGAAGATTAATTTTTGTATGATTTTGCTTAAAAAATTGGAACAAGAGTTCCACAACCTTTGATCATCTGTTTGAACTCATCAAAATTCACCATTCCATCTCCATCCACATCAACTTTCCTTATCATCTCCTTACAATAATCCAACTTCTTCCCTTGTCTCAACCCTAAAGATGAAAGGATCTTACTCAATTCTTCTTCTGATATTAATCCATCTTTATCATAATCAAACACATCAAAAGCATCCTTAAGATCTTTCTCTCTGTTTGCTTCTTCTTCTTCGTTCATTTCTCCTTCATTCACTGCCTCTACCCCTAAGAAAGTGTGGCAAAGTTGATAGAACTCATCAAGATCAATTGAACCATCTTTGTTGGAATCAACTTTCTCAACCATATCAACAATATCTTTATCCTCCAGGAAAATCCCCATATTCTTTAGAGATAACTTCAATTCTTGCTTGGTTATGTAACCATCATTATTCTTGTCAAAAGTTGCAAAAATACTTCTCAATTCAAGCTTGTTGTAATTGTTAGAGCTTGTGCTTTTGATGCTGCTGTTTTTCACCTTCTTTTCATCCATAGTTCTTGAGGTTGAACATGTTGTACTTATGCTCTTCTCATGGAGAGGTGGAGATTTTAGAGATATTGATTGAATCCATGCTTGGATTTTTTCTTTTGGGAAAATAAAAAGAGTTGTTATAAGGCCAATAATGAAGAGAATTGCTAAGAAAAGAATGCTTAGTAATGTCGACATCTTTCTTTTGCTTTATGATTCTTGAATTTCAATGGGGGTAGTTAGAGGAAGAAGAAAATGAAGAAAGGATAGTAAGGTGATGGAGATGGAGGGTTGGACTTAAATGGAGAAAGGATAGAGGGGCGAATTCTTAGTAATCCTAATTTAGTGTATGTCAGAAAATCAACTAATTTATAGACTATAGCGATTCAAAATTTTATGATAGTGTAATTTTTTTTTTTAAATGATGTTGGTGTATATAAATTAAATCTTTAACAGAAACCTTAGAAGTACAAAAAGTACTGTATGATTATATTTCACATAACGTGTGGGGTTCCTGCATATTAATTTGTTGATTTTCTTTAATCTTTATTACTTCTTTTTAGTGGAAGCACTTTGCACAACGTGTGGGGTTCTTGCGTAGTGATTGTTGATTTTCGTTTACAAATGAGATTCCAGCATAATCTGTTGGAATTTTGTAATGTACTGAAATTCCAACATAATATGCTGGAAGTTTATACGCATGAGCTTTATAATCCAACATATTATGCTATAATTTTTCGTGTATTGGAGCTCCAATATGATACGCTGGAAGTTTATACGCAGGAGCTCAATAATCGAGCATATTATGCTGGAACTTTTCGTATTTCAGCAAAATATAGTAGCTATTTCTTAATGACTTTGCAAACGCCGGCTAAATTTCAACTACATGTTCAATTACCAGTCCCATTTTGGTCTCCTATTTTCTTGACTTCATTGTGATTGGACTGATTTCTTTCTTTTTTTCCTTTAAAATACTTTTTTTCAATCTATAATCCACCCACGACTTCTGGTGGACAGATAATATTAGTATAATACCAATAAATAGGAGATCATCAATACTGTTTTTTTAAAAAAAACTTTTGATTGGAAAAGGTTACCACTTTGAGAGTAAAATACAAATTGGAATGCGTTTTACCTAGGCAAAGAATCTTTCCTTAATTTTCATGATCAATTATTTGTAAGATTAAAATAAAGTTATAAATTGGAGCCGGCTAGTATATATAAAATTATATAGATAATGACATCACATGACCTGTGAAGTTTCATATTTTTCTTCTTTTATTCTCTTTCCAGCAAGTTACGTGATATATGACCATTTATTGCAATAAGTTAGTTTATCAGTCTTGGCAATTCTCAGAATAATAAAATGTAATTGTATGATAGAATCTCGCTTATTTTAATTGGCACTTGGGTTGTATATACTCCCTACTTAAATTTTAGTGGCACTTACAAAATAAAGTTTCCTGTGGACTTTAACCTAACAATAAAGTGTTCCCCTAGTGATTCTATTACAAGATTGTGGTGGAGCAATAAATACTTCTTTATTATTAATCAGAGGTTTTGAGTTCGTGCACTAGGTATGAAATCACCTTTAGTATAGAGTATTTTACTTCAAAACTCGGACTTTTCTGCATAAATCTAATTAGTTGGTTCCCAAAGCGGGTACCACACCCTGAATGGGAAACCAAAAAAGAAAAAAACTCTATTACAGCATCGATACTTTGCTTAGCTATCATGCATAGATTGATTTGATTTGGGCTAATGGATCATTCACTCAACCTTCCCCGCCTTCCCCCCCCTCCCC
>MU788249.1:0-23046 GCA_026770625.1 Nicotiana glauca
CTTTATTTTTTGCAATTTCTGTGAGTTTTGTGGTAATTGTTTGCTTGTTATTCGTGCATGTTAAGTCATAAAAATGCAAAATATGCATTTAGGATTTTATTTCATTCTTAGTATTAATTAGGTAACAATTTGTTTTAGAGCAAAATTAAAAAAAATGAAAAAAAAGGTCTTTGCGTTTATTTTTTCGATAATTTCTTAGAGTTTAAAAAATAATAGACGAAAATACAAAAGGAAAATAAATACAAAAATACAAAATACAAAAGAAAAGAAAATAAAAAAATACAAAAGAACAAAGAAGAAAATACAAAAAAAAAAATAAATACAAAGGGAAGGAAATACAAAAGAAATAAAGGAATTGATTATGTGGGTCAAATTAATGACCCAAATTGAACCTACCCGTTCCCAAGCCCAAATACTGTCCATCTGCCCAAGCCCAGATTATTGGCCCAATTTGTCGCGCCACTAAGGCCCCAAAACAACGTCGTATTAATGAGATTCAATCTCGGCCCTTAAAACACTTCTATCCGACGGCCAGTAATAGATAAGGCATTTTAAAAGAATAAAACGTTACATACCAAACATCTAACCCTAAAATTAGCCCCTTCCTCCCTCGTCTCTCTGTAACTTCGCCGGCGGAGTCGCCGCCGGCAGACGACCTTATCACGTTCAGTCCCAAAGTTACACCCCGAAACCGCCTCAACCTCCTCTTCACACCCCTTTACCCCGCTTCCCTCAAAACACCCCAGAACCGTTCGAATATCCAAATTAAACTCGCCGGAACCCTACCGCCGGTAAATAACCCCTCAACCAAATCATACCAAAATCGCACCATACATCATTCTTTAAGTCCTTAACCCTACTCTGAAGTTCTCAAACCCTAAAAGTCACTGCAATTACTCGAACGGCAAGTTCAAGGTCTGCCGGCGATTAAAACCTCAAGAAAATTATCACCATACTTCCTGGGCACTGGAACTCGATGGTTAAAAGAAAAGAAGAAAAGAAAAACAAGAGAAGACTGATTGAATAAAAACAAAGCTAAGTCCTTTTTTCTGTCCTTTTTTTTAATTAGCTTTTACATGTTTGATTGATCAAGTATTAGGGTTTAATAAATTAGTATAATTAGATTTTGCTAGGTTCTGAACTTTTCGATCCTGTTTGATAAATGTTCTGATTCTGTTTCATAAAGTTTTTGTTAATTTTGTGATGATTCCTAATAAACCATTAGTAATTAGTATTTGTTCTTTATTCGATTTTTATATTTTTGTGAGTTGTTCCTTAATTCAGCATTTAATTAAGTTTTAATCATGATTACAGCCCTAATTAGATTTAGTAGAATTAATACTTAGGATCTGATTGGTTATAGCTGATTAATATAAATTTGTTTGATAAATCTGAAATTAGGGTTCTTCAGTATAATTGAGTGATTGTAGATTAGAATTAGTTAATTGTTGATAATTAGATTGGTAAATAGCATATTAGATTTTGATAGATTTTTGATTAAAATCAGTTAGCATTAAGATAAAAAGGTTAAAAGGCAGTAAGGGAAAAACATAAAAAGGGTTAGAAGGTAATAAACATTAGGAATTAGGGGCAGTTTGGGTATAGAAAATGGGATAGTAGTAATAAAACTAAGAAGATAGGGGTAATATGGGCAGTATAAAAAGGCAATTCAGTGAATATTAAAAGGAAGTGAGGGTAGAATAGGGAATTCAAAGGGGTAGGAATAGGATAGAAGTAACTAGAACATTCTAGATTCGGGCATTAGCTCAATTTTAAACAATTGATTGTACCTAGTCGAATAAAAGTTAAAAAATAAAGGACTGATAGATAAAATCTGATTTTTAATTTCCCTCCAATTCCAAAATCTATAAATAGGCAGTATTTGCCTTAATTGAGAAGTTTTTTTTTGGAGAACCCTAGAAAAATTCTCAAAAACATCTTATAGATTCCAGATCTGAAAATCAAGGATTTCAGATCTAAAGTCTCCTTTCTAGATCCAAATGCTTCCAAAAAAATCCAAAAACAATCAAAAGTCAGCAGAAAACTCACCAAAAATACACTGTTTCAGTTAAATCCTCAGAATTAGAAGTCTGATTTTACTGTTTGAAAAGCAGTGATCATTTCAAATAGATCTTAGTGAACTTTCAGTTGTTTCAGTTAAATTTCAATCCACACAGATCAGGCATGATATTTGGATCCATTTGAAGTTGATTTTGGTTTTTTTTTTAAAATTCCTGCATTGGCTGTGAACTACTGTTGGATTGCTGTTACAATACTTGCTGCTGATTCATTGTGTTCTGACTTGCTTCCAGGTACACGTTTTGATCCTGCCTCATTGTAATGTTGGCATTTTAAGACAAAAAAATTGAAATTGAAGTTTCCTCTATTGCAGCTTTAATATTTGGATAGTTTTATCATGTTTAAGCAATTTTCTATGATTTGGTTAACAATGTACTGTAATTAAACTAATGGACTGTAATTGTTTTAAAGTAGTTATATTGATTAAATTGAACTTTTCAGTTTAATAATCTGTCGATCCCTAATTTGTATCTGGAAGTAGTTTAATTCGTTTTACGTAGTACTAAGTGATCAATTAGGAATTTCATGTTTGTTTGGCTGGAAATCTATAACTATTTTTGAATAGATGCGATTAAAAACACAAAACTGTATACATATTTCATGACTAAGATATTTGAGATTGAGTTCAAGTTTAGCTAATAAAGCTTGCCGTTTAGTTTCCTGATTTTAATTCAATTGGTAAATTTAGTTAGTCACTAACAGTTGCAATAAAAACAGATGCATGAATTGGATTCGCACTAATCTATTGGGCTAAAAGTCCTAAGGCCCAAAATTATCGTTGATTATGTTATTTTGCCGGGCTAACATTCTAGGGCCCAAAGTACTATAAAGTAGCTATGCTAGAATAACAATAGGAATAAGGCAATTAAACCATAAGTATAAAATCGGGTTTTTGGAATTATTTAGCGGGCTTGAGCTAAACGGTTTTATCCTTTTTGTTCAAATACGGACTTGAATCCAAGACTCGAATTTGTATTTTATGAATTAATTGACCTTTAGAAATAACACAAAAAAGAGAACTTAGATACTTTAGCTTGACATTAATAACAATGAGACGAGCCTCGCTAAACGAAAATACAAAACTGCGGGGCCCTCAATAATGACTTATAAAATGTTAGAAATTGGAAGGACTGTTTAGATAATTCCACAGTCTTTCTCAAAGTTAACATAGACGTAGATGCTTTAAGCGCGAATAATAATAATATTACTTTCTCAAATACGAGTGCACATTTATGTGACCCAAATCCAAATCTCAACGAAGTCGAAATGTGTTAAAATCCATGGGCGTACTGGTACGGCGTGGTTCGAGATACATTTTCACGACGTTGCAATTCTTGTAAAATTTAATAATAAAGCGGAATATTAATAAATGCACATAAAATGGAACATATATAGAAATCAGATAAAAACAAATACAACAGTTGAGCGACCGTGCTAGAACCACGGAATTTGGGAGTGCCTAACACCTTCTCACGGGTTAATAGGATTCCTTATCCGGATTTCTAGTTCGCGGATTGTTAATAGAGTCAAACTTTCTTCGGTTCGGGATTCAACAGGTGACTTGGAACACCATTAATCTTCCAAGTGGCGACTCTGAAATTTAAATCAATAAATCTCGTTCCGATTGTCCTTAAAGTGGAAAAACTCCTTCCTTTTATTATATCCCTTCCCGGGGTATAGTAAATGCGGTAAAAAAGGAGGTGTGACAGACCTCAATTTCCCGATGTATCATATCATGGAACATGGTGGTCATTGCCCTCATATATGTTGCCCCTGCATTCTTCAAACCGAATGTCATGACCCTATAACAATACGTTCCCCAAGGTGTGATGAACGCCGTCTTTTCCGCATCTTCCTCATCCATTAAATTTGGTGATAACCCGCATAACAATCCACGAAGGAACCGATCTCATGTTTGGCACAATTGTCAATTAGTATACGGATGTTTGGAAGTGGGAAGTTGTCTTTTGGACTCGCCTTATTGAGATCACGGTATCAATGAACACTCTGGTCTTCCCATCCTTCTTTGGTACAGGTACAACATTAGCTAACCAGGTGGGATACCGGGTGACCTGAAGGACCTTCGCATCAAACTGCTTGGTGACCTCTTCTTTGATTTTCATACTGATATCTATTTTGAATTTCCTCAGCTTTTGCTTGACCGGAGGGCATGAGGGGTCAGTGGGCAATTTGTGGACCACCAAGTCGGTACTTAAACTCGGCATATCGTCATATGACCATGTGAAAACATCTTTATACTCAAACAATGCTTTGATTATTTCTTCCCTGAGTGGAGCTTCCAAATAGACACTTATTTTTGTTTCCCGAACATTCTCCTAATCCCCTAAATTGATTGCCTCTGTATCATTCAGGTTAGGTTTGGGTTTTTCCTCAAATTGACTTAATTTTTTACTGATTTCTTCAAAGGCTTCCTTATCATCATATTCTACCTCGTCATCACACTCAATTTCTTGTATTATTATTTCGGAGTTAGATTGGTAATCAAGACTAGGCCGAAGACTCCGCATGCATGACACATCAGTGATACCAGCATAAAAGGGACTGTACAAGAAATAAAAGAAAGAAAAAGTAAAGGCTATCAAGAATGAAAAAGAAAGGAAATTGCATTTCATTAAAATTGTAAGATAACAAGGTTTAACTCATCCAAACGGACGGAACATAGCATCCAAATTACAACCTTGGAAATAATCCATATTAAACTGAAAGGAAAATCAAAACTAACTACCACGACTCCATCCGGGTAGGAAGAGGAGTAGCTTTCTAATTATTAAGCTTGGCACGGGCCCCCACGAACTGCACATCTGCTTTGCTTGGACCTTCTCCTGCCTCCACCATATTCACCTCATCAAACAGCTTTTCAAACCTTTCCATCAGCTCTTTGTCGGGTTCCATCATTACAGAATGAAGCATTACATTTGCTGGGTGCCTCTTAGTACCAGGCCGGACAAAGGAACGGGATAGGCAGGGTATGGGTTTTGGAAGGGTCCATGCTCTCTTTTTCATCTGCTTAGCTCGCCTTATGTCAGCAGTAGTGGGCTTAAAGCCTAACCCGAAAGTATCCAAGTTTCCAGGAAGAGATATCGGCTGTATAATGCCCTGTAACTAGGCACCCAAGCCTTTTCCAAGTAAGAATCCATTCTTTATCATTTCTGAAGCCACCATGACAGATGCAGCAACTATTCTAGGCTTAGGAATACATCCTCCTTCTGGAATTTTAGCAACTGACATTGTGTCCAAGACTTGGTAAACCCATGGACCTTTGTCGTCCTCAGCTTCATTGAAAGGCATAATGGTATTACATGAACTATCCTCTCCATGCACAACGATTTCCTATCGGTCCCATTCGAATTTTACCATCTGATGCAAGGTAGACGGCACAGCTTTTGCGGCATGAATCCAGGGCCGACCCAATAAAAGATTGTAAGAGACTGCCACGTCGAGCACTTGGAACTCTATTGTGAATTCAACTGGTCCTATAGTCAGTTCTAACACGATGTCCCCGACCGTGTCCTTTCCCCCTCCATCAAATCCTCGTACGCAGATGCTATTCTTCTGGATTCTCTCACTGTCCACTTTTAACTTTTCCAGGGTGGAGAGAGGGCAAATATTTACACTAGACCCGTTGTCAATTAGCACTCGAGTAGCCACAGAGTCTTCACACTTCACTGTGAGGTAAAGTGCCCTATTATGCTAAGTACCTTCCAAAGGCAACTCATCATCAGAAAATGTAACCCTATTAACCTCGAAAATCGTGTTCGCTATTTTCTCTAGATGATTCACAGAGATCTTATCCGGAACATGAGCTTCATTCAGAATCTTCATCAACGTCCGGCGATGCTCGTCCAAATGAATCAATAGAGACAACAATGAAATATGTGTCGGGGTTTTCCTCAACTGTTCTACAGTGGAATAATCTTGCGCCTTCATTTTCTTTAAGAATTATTCAGCCTCTTCTTCAGTTACAGCCCTTTTTACTGGTGCTGGATTGTCTTTGGCTGCTTTAACCTTTCTTAGCTCTTCAGGGGCAAAGCATATCCCTGAACGGGTCAGTCCATATTTTTCACAAACTTCTTCTTTAACTTTCTTCCCCTTGTACGTCAGTCACTCGGTCATAGTTCCATGGGATGGCCTTTTCACTGATTATGGGAAACTGAGTCACTGGTTTAATGATAACCGACTCTGTGTGAGCGCTCTTTACAATCTCAATAGACTTGACAACTGCTCCTGGTACTGTCACTTTAACTGGTTTTATTTTTACAGTCATCACTGATTCGCTGACTGTCTGTTCTACTGTGACTAATGCCTTCCCACTGATTAATTTCTCATCTGCTATGTTCTTACTGGCCTTAATCAACATTACGGTTTTTGAAGGCTTTTTGTATTCTCCCTTCTGCACTAACTCGATCATGTGAGTCTCATGATGGGTTGGTAATGGATTCTGAGTGATGTTGGGTGTCTCTGAAGCCTGTACTTCAATTCGGCGGGTATCAATGAGCTCTTGGATGGCCATTTTCAAATGCCAGCATTTCTCTGTATCATGCCCCGGAGCACCTGAGCAATATTCGCATCTCACCGAATGGTACAGGTTTCTTGGGGGAGGATTTGGTATTTTGAGTTCAATCAGGCTTAACATGCCCAATTGTCTCAATCTGTGGTATAAGCTAGTGTAAGATTATCTCAATGGTGTGAAAGCTTTCTTCTTCTGTAGCCTGTCATTCTTGGAAACAAGGTTGGGTCGAAATCCAGATCCGGTGGGGTTTTTGTAGGCTCTTGGAGGTGGGTAGGCGTTTTGAGTGTGGTAAGTATTTTATGGGAGGTGCACGCCATGGCGTCAGAGGTTGAGGGTATGTTTGGGCGTGGTGGACGGAGAAATGGGGGGTGGGGGATGGATAGTAGTATTCTGGCGGGCCATATGGGTTGTGTGGGTAGGTTTGGGGATGGGGGCATGGTTGGTGATAATATGGTGATGGACCCCTGGACCAAGCTCTTGATTCTATTACTGTAACATCTTCCTTTTTCTTCTTTCCCAACACCCCTCCAGTGCCACTCTGGATGGCCTGGGTAGTTGCTTTAATCGCTGAATAGCTCATAATTTTGTTAGTCTTGAGACCTTCTTCCACCATACTTCCCATTTTTACTACCTTATTGAAAGTTTTCCCAACTGCCGATACCAGATGACCATAATAAGTAGGCTCCAAAGCCTGTAGAAAATAGTCGACCATTTCGCCTTCCTTTATTGGAGGATCAACTCTGGCGGCCTGTTCTCTCCACCGAAAATCATACTCTCTGAAACTTTCCCCTGGCTTCTTCTCAATTTTGGTCAATGACAGCCGGTCCGGAACAATCTCTAAGTTGTACTGAAAATGGCCCGCGAATGCCTGGGCCAAATCATCCCAGGTGTACCATCGAGCGTGATCTTGCTGTGTATACCATTCCAAAGCAACACCATTGATACTTTGACTAAAGTATGTCATTAATAACTCATCCCTTCCCCCAGGCCTCTCATCTTGCTGCAAAATCCCCGCAGATGGGCTACTGGGTCACCATGACCGTCATACAGATCAAACTTTGGTAACTTGAATCCCGCAGGCAATTGGACGTCAGGAAACAAGCACAAATCCTTGTAAGCGAAACTCACCTGTCCTCCTAGAACTTGCATATTTCTGAACGATTGTTCAAAGCTTTTCACCTTTCGTATCATTTCTTCCTACTCAGGGTTTTTAGAAGGCTTCTATTCTTCAGCTGAGATATTGAGACGGGGAGTGTAAGGATATGGTTCAGGTGGTTTAAATGTGGGTTCTGCTGGGTAATAGTGGGTTTCCTCGACTTGAAATAGGGGTTCACTAGAAGATCTCTATAATGTGGCGCGTGGAGGAGCCACAAATATGAAAGTGGTTGGAGGTGGAGGATATGGGATTTGTTTGGGTGGTGGAGGTGGTGGTGTTTGGGAGGTAGTTGCGTAGTATTGCTGATAAGCAGGGTAAGCCGGAGAGGAATTGACTGTAGGAGGATCTTGTGGCTGAGCTAATGGTGGGATGTAGGTAGGGGTAAGTTGGTAGTGGGTGTCCTTTTGCCCAAGCCTGGTATATTTCGGCCATCTCTTCAATTTATACATCTCCTCTTTCATGGCGTTGACATCCACAACTTCTTCCTTCCCGGATGGGTCGACGATGCTTGCTTCTAACTCTTGGTTTACCATTTTTGACTTATCTTTAGAGCGGGTGTTGTATGGGTGGGTTGCCAGAATGCCAGTCAACTGAACCACCTGTCTGGGCTCATCATCAACAACAACATTGTTAGCGGTTAGAGCATAATCAAATCGATAATCGCACATTTGGGCATAAATGTGCCTAGGCAGTTATTGGTTTCTAACATGCATTTGCTCGACCGCTTGCATCATCACGGCTTTGACTGTGACGTCTTTCTTTTATACTTTCCTTGTTTCTTTTATTTTGCCATTGTTTCTTTGTTGTGGATCTTTTCTTTTTTTCTCTCCCGTTTTCTTTTACCGCTCCGCTCTTGTTTTCATTTTGGCTTTCATTCTCACTGTATTTTCCTCTTTCATATGGCTATGGTCGGATCCTATAGGGATTGCCTACGCATCGTGCCCATGCCCGAATCAGATCAAATGCAATAAATGTGAAATATGGATAACATGTTTTTGGAATTTTCAATTTTAATAATAGCAAACATTTCAATTACAAGGACTCAAGACTGACGCATGAAGACAACTAACAGACTCTAACCGACAAAACGGGCTACAAACTCCATCAACAATTGGTCTATTTTAAAATGAAAGTGCAGAATGACTTGAAAAGAAAATACAAACTCAGATAACCAACAGGCTCTAGTGAAAGAAAATACAGACTCTAATGACAGTTCATGAATACATTAAAGCTCCTGGTGCCCGCGGGACATCGTTCGGTCTCTCCACGGGCCTATGTGCAAGTTCCCCTTGGAGTCTATCCAGGTCACTCATTATCTGTTTCACAAATATCATCACTGAGGCAAAGAAGGTAGTCTGAGTCATATTCTCGCACATTTGACATTTTTTGGTGATGTAATGAGCAATAGCTAGGATTCTTTCTCTAATTATGCCTTTTTCCTGAAGCAGCAGCCCTATTTATTCGGCCCTGGCTTCCAAAGTCTGCTGATTTCGCTCCTGGAGTTGTTGCAGGTCCATTTCTAATTGTGCTATTGCTGTATAACAGTGTTCCCTCTCAACCTTGAACTCTTTTGCCTGTTTGATCATTTTGTTCTCTGCGATGATGATCCTTTTCTTTAAACCTTCGACCTCACTATCATATTCTTCCCTTAATTGCTTGACCATGTGGGCTCGTTCCTCTGCATTTTTAGCCAACTGCTTTCGAACCCAGGCTAATTCATTTTCTACTTTGTTGAAGTCAAAACTGTAGTCATTTACTTTTTGCCTTAAATTTTCTATAAGCTTTGCATCTTTGGCACTCCTAATAGGGTTTTCAGCTGCTATCTTCATTTTTTGAATTTGAACTTGTAAGGCCTCATTCTCCTTAGCCAATCTATTTTTCTCTCCCTCGTCGGCCGTAGCTTGCACGTTGTTTTCAAACCTAAGGTCTTGGACCTGTTTTTTCAACTCTCCAATTTTTGCCTTGTACGCACTTTCTTTGTCTAACCTGGCCCACTGCTCTTGTGACGATTCAGCAAACTCCTAGAGGTGACGCCTTTTGGCCGGCCTTCCAAATGCCACATCCCTTCTATACCAAGCTTGATAATCAGGTGACACTTCTCCTTTGGCTCGATCCCGGACACAAGTATTTGCCGTCAAATATTGACATTCGTTCCAGACCTGGCGAACCTTTGCTTCAGGAAATTGGTCGTCGGGGCCAATCTCAACCACTTGCAAACTAAGATCATCATCCTTGGGCACTATCTAGCATCTCCCAAGTTGTCTTAGTACCCGGTACGGGGCATATGGCTGAATGCTTCTAAGACCCATCAAGAGGAAATGCGGCCTTGCTGCTGGCATATATATGATTTCATCAACGGGCAACCATCCAAATGTCCATTCTATTTGACTAGCAGTAAGGGACCGAAAGTATGTTGTTCAACTCGTGAATCCTTCTGGTAGATTGACCTCTTTAATCCTTGTGTAAAACTCTTCTATGCAGGTTTTCCCTGGAGACCCGTAGCTCAAAAACTGAGGACGATGGCACAAATGCTCGGTCATCCACATTTTTAATAGTAGACTGCATCCCTCGAAGAAATCTTTCCCGGCCTTGCAGGTTGTAAGAGCACGGAAGATATCGGCTAATATCATAGGTGCGAGAGTGCTTTTGTCTTGAGTCATTAGAGTGCTGACAACCTCGACTATTTTTCTGTCAATGTTTCCATCTTTCCTTGGAAATACCACAAGCCCTAGAAAAAACACCATGAAAGCGACACGCCTATGCTCCTCCCATTTTTGACGGTTACCATTACTACATATCTTGCTTTCCGGATTATTGAATCCCCCGATGTGGCCATATCTATGGTATATGAAGTGTGGGGTGCAAAAACCATTTGCCAAATCTGTATTGTGAATCGTCCTACGTATCTTCAAAGAGTCTAAAAATCTGTGTACAGCTACAGTTCTCGGGGAAACCAAGTATTTGTGCCTTAAGGGAACCTCATCTTTTACGATGTAACTAGTTATTTCCTCTAACGTTGGGGTAAGCTCAAAGTTTGAAAAATGGAACACGTTATGTGCCGGGTCCCAACACGTCACTAGTGCTCTGATAATATTTCCCCGAGGCACAATCTCTAGCAGACCGGTAAGCCCTTTCAAATATTTCTTGACTTCATCTTGCCCTTCGCCTCCTAAATCGTTCCACCACATACGTAACTCCAAAAGGATTTTATGTATGATTGAGAAAGGTTCATTTTGAGTCGTGCTCATCCTGCACATTTATTAAGGCGATTTAATCACTTATTTGACCTAAAAGTAAAAATGACACTATATTTTTTTCATTCAAATTCCTATCTTTCAAAAACAAACCTGGTTTTGCAAATACGGCCTTTCAGCACTTCTGGTGAAGATTTTAAGGCTGCATTGGCTAACCGCCCAAAATCTTTAACAAATGATCAAATGTGGTTGTCCTCATAAAAGCAGCCCTCCGTTGTCCCTTTGGGAACATTCGGCTATTTTTGACAAAACGGCATCGCCCGATTTATTTATGAAAAAATGAAAATTTTAACATTTTTGGCTATATTTTTGAAAAGGGATGGTTGGACCCGTCAAGGGTTACCTACATATCTCACACCCGGTAAAAATCAAACCAGCGTAGTTCGGGCAAATTAACGAACTATTTTAAAACAATAATCTTTTTTCATTTTCATCTTTTGCATTTCATAAGCAAATAACAAAACTACTTTCAAAAGCAAGACTTTTCTTTCATTTTCATTTATTGCATTTCATAAACAAATAAAATAAACTAAAAAAACTATTTTTTTTAAAAAACAAGACTCTTTTTTTCATTTTCATTTTTCATGGCAAGACAAACTATTTTCCTTTTCTATTTTTGAAAACAAGACAAAATAACGACTCTCTTTTTCCTTTTTCATTTTCAACAAACAAAAAAACAACCTATTTTTTCCCAGACTAAAATAAAGACTCTTTTTCTTTTTCTTTTTCTTTTTCTGCGAACAATTTCCAAAAATAAAGACTCTTTTTCTATTTTTCCTTGGCTTTTAATAAAGCAAACTATTAAAAACAAAACATTTCCATTTTTTTATTTTTTCAAAATTTCGGCAGAGTTTCGACAGCATTTGGGCATCGGTTTTTTTAAAACTAAACAATTATTTTTTACACTGCTATTTCTCTCTTTTTCTCTTTTTCTCAATTTCACAAAATTTCCGATGTTCAAAAGCCGGTCAGCATGCGGGCCCGAGACAAATAAGTGCACGTAAAATGCATCATGGTGGTCTTTTCATATCCGGTTACCTGTCCTAGACGGACCCAACCCTTGTGTTAAGTCCCCTAAGTCAAATGCAACATGATGCAAATAAGTGCTCCTATTAGGGATCCGGCATGAATTCAAGTTATTCTAAGTTCAAAACCTGGGTATGTGTTCTAGACTGTATACCCGAGCGGACAACTCGAGCCGATGAGGGGGCTACATACCGGGAACCAAAAGGCCATCCGGCTTAGTAACTTGCCCGGTCTCTTTCTTATTTCAAGGTATTGACACTAACAGAATAGGGAGTCTCAACCAGTAAGCACATCCCCGAAGGTGAGAAGAGAAGGATTTCGGCACAGTTTATATACAGTTCAGATAATATCAAAGTGGTAAACATTTAGCACAGTAAGCATGAAACATGTAGGAAAATCAGATATAACCAAACACAATAATTTATCTAAGCTCGAATTCTGAACCCTGAACAAAATGTTCTGGGTTTTTATCCCCAGCAGAGTCGCCAGAGCTGTCACACTTCTTTTTTCGCTTACTACACCCCCGGGAGGGGCGTAAAGGTGTTTTTCCATTTAAAGAACAATCAAAACGGGATTCGTTAATTAAAATTCAGAGTCGCCACTTGGGAGATTTATGGTGTCCCAAGTCACCGGTTTAAAATCCCAAATCGAGGAAAAGAATGACTCTGTTTAACAGTCCGCGAACCAAAAATCCGGGTAAGGAATTATGTTAACCCGGAAGAAGGTGTTAGGCACTCCCAAGTTCCGTGGTTCTAGCACGGTCGCTCAACTATTGTATTTGATTTTATCTAATTTCAAAACATGTTCTAACTTATGTGCCTTTTATTAGTAACCTGCTTTGTTTTTATTTTTAAGAATTACAACGTCGTGAAAATGAGCCTCGAACCACGTCGCACCAGTGCACCCATGGTTGTCAACACATTTTGACTCCGTTGAGATTTGGATTTGGGCCACATAAATGTGCACCCGAATTTTAGGAATGTAATTTTATTAAAACTATGCTTAAAGAGTCTAACGTATCATTATTTTGGGGAAGGCCGTGAAATTCGCTAAACGGCCCATCCCGAAGTCTAAAATATTTTTATGAAGCATTGAATGAGGGCCCTGCAATTTGTATTTTATTTGGCGAGGCTCGTCTCATTATTTTTATCCAAAGGTTAATCCTAAGTTGATATGATTTTCTACTTGGTATTTGTCTCTAAACAAGAGAAAACCTGATTGCTTAATATCTACTGGGTTGAATTCTTATGATTCAAATAAAAATTGTCCCAACCATCAATTTATGAAAGGGACAAAACAGATCTTAGCCGGCCTGTTTTTAAAAAAAAAAAACAAAAGGACTGCCAGCTTGGGCCTGTTGCCGAGGAACCCAGGCCCAAAAGGCATTATTCAATTTAACGGTGCAGCACCTGGGCCTCACGTCTGAGCCCAGAACCAAGTATTGAATGCAGACAAGGTTTAATGCTAATCAAGGAACCAAATTGAATCTTAACACATCAACATGCTGAGTTTATGGCAAATTGACCAATTGACAAGTACACCAAATCAGGATTCCAATTAAATTTCAATATTCGGATTAATTCACAAATGATCTTCTACCTAATTACTATGAGAGTCCAAGCAATCAATTAATATTCGAATACAAATCTTTTTTCCTTATTGTGACTATAACAAGAGATCTTCAATTTAAAACTTGTTGAGGGTTAACGAACTCATGAAGATTTAAACCTAAATTGATCCAAATTGCTGTCAATAATTATAACAAGAAGTACAATATACAATTATTCAATCTAACAAGCTGCCAGTCATTTGAATTACAAATTAAGCCTCATATTACCTAACTCTATGGATACTCATGACCACATCAATTTATTCAATCAAGTTAGTTAATGATTCACATTTAACATGAATAAACTACTGATGTTAATTGTGATTCTAAATCAGTCCTACTTTTTCTTTGTAGACAAATGCTAGCTAAAACTAGTATTGAATTGTACAAAATCCAGAATTACCAACTACAAACCAACAGTCCAAGAACAGTCCAGTCATCACAATTATAAAGTTCCCGTCATCCAAGCACGATTCATATTCCAGTTATCATACTACACCAAAAATGAACCAAGTTATAACACATCTAGATCGCTAGTCAAACAATATAGTTTCAGTTCAGCAGTCCAGTTATACATTACATACACAAATCACATATATGTTCCTAAGCAAATATAGTTCATGTATCATTACTTCTACTATGATAGCTCGGACACACATTTCGCAGAAATAGGTAGATAGATACTTCATTTCATCATTGCACTTCACAGATTCATCATACATGATTCGAATGTGTACCTGGGAATCGAATTACAGCAGAAGAAGAGGAGATCAGCAGCAAGTAACAATGGCTAGTATCCAACAGCCAAACACAACAGCAATAGAGACAGTTTTGGACTAAAATTACTTCACAAAAACTCAAGAAACTTCACAGAAACACAGCACCAGCAGATGACCAAAATAAACTGATCGAACCCCAAAAATTGCTCGAAATCAAATAGAGACGCCTCTGAACCTTCTAATTATCATAACTGAACCAAACGCAAATGTACACCAATAACTAAAGGTTGAAATTCATTCTCAGTTTTAATGAAACAGTAAAAAAAATTTATTTTGGAAGGTTTTCTATTGTTTTTGATATTGTTTTTTTGTTTTTCTTTGAAGAAATCTAAGATCTAAAGGATTTTGAAAATGAAATTTGAATTCCAGTTCTGAAACTGGAAGAGTGTTGTTTTGGGGGAAATTTTGGTGGCCAAAAAAACTTGTCATTCAAGGCAATGCACATGCCATTTTATAGGCATAAGGGAGGGCAGCCCTGAAATCCTCTATTTACAATGCAGTCCCTTATTTATTTTTTGATTAATCCCTTATTTTCTAACTTGTTACCCAAGCTACTATCCTAAATTTTCTAAAACCTAACTTGAGCCCAATTCTAGAAGATTCTAAGGAGTTCTATTCTAATCTACATCATTCCATCCTGTTATTAAAGCCTAAAATACCCCTGAACCCTCCTGAAATAACCATCTTAGTCCCATATGAATTCAATCCTCTTTTTACACTAATTAAATCTATCAACTATAACCAATACCTCACTTAACTAGGGTTAAATTCAGGGGTCACACTCAAACAGTCCCTCAGAATCAAAACAACTCAGCAAACAAAATAAATCACGAAATTAAACCTATCAACTAAATTGAATTGCAGGATTAAAACACAGAATCAAATTCAGAAGAACCTAAAGTTATTATCAGTTAAACTAATGGAGCAAAACATATTTAAACATGCTGAAATCTAAGGCATTTACCCTAACTGAATTATAAAAGGAAACAATTATCATTACTGATTAAAAGAAAAGCAAACTAATCAAAAGCAGGCCTACGGACTCTACATTGATTCAATCTAACTCTAGATTACCTAATCAGAAAAAGAAGACGGGCATGAAGAAATAATTAATTGGCTAAAGAAAAAATAAAAGGTAAAAGGAAACCTATTAGATTCTGCCCTTCCCCCATTTAATTTCAACAATTTCAGTCCGTGTGAGGCTTGAATGCTTCTTAAGATGAGTCCGTCATGAAGAGAGTGAAGGTTTTGTGGAACTTAGAGTTTTATCGAAAAATGTTGATGCAAGATTCGAAAAGTTTGGTCGACATTTGAGAGAAAATAGTTGTATATTTGGGCTGAGGGGATTGAGAAGGGTGTTTGGTGTTAATTTGAGGCCGGTTTGTGGTGGCGCCGCCGTGCACGGTTGTGGCGCCGCCTAGGGTTTGGGACATTTGGGGCGATTGGTTGGGATTTGGAGAAAAAGGCACCGGATCTATGATGAGGAGGATGAGAGGAACATATGGTGAATTTTTGGGCGTCATTGGAGGTTGGCCGCCGCCGCCGGCGATTTCCGACAGGCGGCGTTAGGGCGGAGGGCGGCGGAGATGTGGTGGGGGAAGGCGGTGAGATACCGGCGTTACAAGGTTTGTATGAGGATGATGAGAGATGTTTTAGGGTATGGGATATTTATGAAACTTTTATTAAAATGGGAGGATCATTGGGGGCGGTTGGATGGGGAAAAATTGACGGCCTAGATCAAACGATGCCCAAACGGCGTCGTTTGAAGGGGGTGGGGTTGGACAGGGTTGAGGGATAGGCCTGGGCTAATTGGGATGGGTTTTGGGTATTTGGACTAGGCAAAATTAAGGAAAAATGGCCCAATTCGGGTCTCTTACTAAGACAGCCCACTTATTTTATTTATTTTATAATTGCTCTTATTTATTTTTTTTCTTTTTGTATTTTTATATTTTCTGATGCTAAATTAAAACTTAAAACCAAATTAACACTAAAATTTATATTTCCTAATTTTCATACACAAATTCCTAATTTAAATGCAAACTAAGACAAATTTGAATTAAAATACAAAAAGGACCACTTTTGTTATTTTCTTTTGTATTTATTCTAAAACAACGTAATCACTAATTAATCCTAAAATATGAAATTAGATCCTAAATGCAAATGTCATGCATATTTTTTATTTTCCATATGAATTAAAATGCACACTTAAAAATATAAAACAATTAACAGAATTAACACAAAATTCATAAAATTGTAAAAATAATGAAAGAAAAATCATTTGTTTGGAATTTTGGGAATAATTCATATATAGGGCAAAAATCACATGCTCACACACCCGAGATTTGGTCAACCCTGAAGTTATAGGTTTCAACCTTCTTATCACTGGCTGCTATAATTTTCTTGCCTGACTCGATCTATTTGGTAAGGTCCTCGAGCATTTTTATGATGGAAGGATCGACTATCAATCCGTTATTGCTCGATCTCTCCAGTACCCATTTGGCTGGGGGAGTAGCTTCCGATGCTACTGTGCTGGGAGTGTTCGTGTGGCTTTGCAGCTGAGCGATAGCCAGCTGTTGTGCCTGCAACATTTCAAAAATAACATCAAGGCTAACTTCACGGAGCTAGGGTTTTTTGGGCTTTCTGTTGGTTGCCTTGTTGTATGCTCCTGTCGGTGTGTGAGGTTTCGTCAACCTGCTATGCGTCTTGCGAATCCACATCCCCTGGAACCGGTCCTGGGGCATTCTCAGGGTTCTATGGTAGCGCACCGACAATTAGAATAGCCACACTATTTTCTCCGTGGTTTTTGAGGTTGTTGTTTTCAACTCTGTTCACCGAGCCAGACATTTTGACCTGAAATCGAAGATCTTGACAAGAAAAATGTGAAATATAACTTGCGTTGTGTAATGGAACACGCAAGAAAATAATTACTACTACTTTTAGCCCTATGGTGGGCACCAAACTATTTACTATAAAAATAGTAATAATAATTAAATATGTTGATGTCTCTAAAAATATGTAATCTATTTTTATGGTAGTTTTTTAAGCAGTAGATGCGAGGTATATGAAGTTTAGGGATGAAATGCGAACCAAAGAAAAATCATAATCAAACTGAAGAGTTAGCTATTCGAGCAACGGATGGACCGATGCGGGGCCTCAAGGTCGGAACCTGGGCTCGAGATTGATCCCTGGGCTCGGGCTCGGGCTCGAGCTATTAGGGATAATAGGGGATGGGCTAACTGTTATAATATATTTAAGGGAGGCTCTTTATGTCCTATGGTAAGCAAATAAATTAAGAACAAGTATAAAGACAATAAATAGGAGCAGTAAGTTTTAGAAAATGTATTAGAGAGAAAGAGAAAGAGAGTAATTATTTATCTTGTGTAGGATAGTTGGAGCCACAACAGGTTTTTCTACAAAATGGTAAGGGTCCCCTTTATATAGGAGGGGAATCCCAACATAGTACTAAATGCATTAATTATAAAGATATGGAGATGGGACGGCTAGGCGTGACATCTTGATAGGGGTTCAGGCAAGGTCGGCTCTGTCAGACTTAGTCGTGTGCCTCGGGAACTCCTCGTCCCTGGCATTGTAGTTACGTCGGGCATAAGTGGACATCGAGGAAAGAAACTCGACCGCAACCTTGTAGCCTCAAGGTCTCAAGATGATTTCCCGAAACACCTTAATGATGAGAAATTGGACTACTTAAGTATTCATGCTCATGATGTGGCATCGTTAGACCTTATAGAGAGTTCCGAGTGAGATGTCTCTTAAGATGATGAGTTGTTTATTGCACCTTAGTCGTGCTCTTCCTATTGGTGGTATATTTTGCTATTCGTTTATCCATGGTTATGGTCATTCACTTCACCTGTTTGATGTTGATACACATGCATTTGTTGATTGTAAGCATTATCGCTCGAGGTGTATTCCATGTGGACTGTCATGTTTGGATTAGGTTACGCAACACAATAGAGTTATGTTGGGATACAAATTCCTTGTGCTTATTTTGTGTATTTTGCTTCTCCCTTGTGTAATCGAATCATAGAATTACACGTTCGTGGTTGTATCCACCGAATATGTTTGATAGTTTTCTTATTTGGTTCTCCTTCCATATTTGGTTATATTCGAATTGTTGCTTGTTGGGTGCACGAATTCCATCATAAGTGGCTAGGTGGAATTTGGTGCGGCCTGTGAAACGAGCTGCTTGTACTAGGTGAGATGAGGTTGTTGGACCTAAAATTAGTGCAATCGGATTTGGATAGGGTATGTTTGGAAAAAGAATGGCACTAGTCAACTTAGAATTTGACAATGGTTCTTGTCGAGAAAGAAAACTCCACAGCTTATTGACTTGATGGTTGGTTATGATTTCTTACACGTTTATTTGTCATTTGCAGTGTTGCGAAAGTTTGGAACGAGGTTTTATCTTATATGAAGTATATTACCGGTACCAAATTTAGTTATGAGTAGCTATTGCAATCTGAAGATATTACTATGAGTACATGAATTATGTGGTACATCATGTGATTATATCTTATATAGTTATGTCTTGATTCATCTTGTTGAGACTTATAAAGTGTAATTTACAAGAATGGGTCTTATAAGGAATTTTGAGTTGAAATTTGGTTCTATAGTTTAGGAACTAAGGTTGAAGAAAGAACCTTCAGTGGGAATTTTGCTAGTGGACTTTTATGGATTGTGGTGACGTGGGATCACCCATGAGTATATGTGTGATGAGTTTATATAATGATTAAATTACTTGGTAATGAATCTTGGCATGTTTGAGGACTAACATATGTTTATGTGGTGGAGAATATAACAATCTGACTGATCGCTTTGAGTTCCAGTATTTTGTTCGATGATTTGAGACTTCAAGTGAATTCTTAAAGTGCAATATGACTTCAAGATGGATTTGATTGAGGTATTCTCCATTTGGAAGCTTTAAGTTAATAGAGTTGACCAAGTTTAGACTTTTGAGTAAACGATCTTGGATTGGAGATTTAATAATTCTATATATGGCAAAATCGGAGGGTCCAATTTCTTGTCACTAGTTCATTTCGGAAGATCATCTTGAGGCCTCAAGGTTGCAAAACTGTGACTGAGTTCCCTCCCTTGAGGCTCGTCAACGCCCGGCCTAAAGGGAATATCGATCGAGGCTAGAGAAAAAGCAGGGAGTTCCCAAGGCACACGGCTAAGTCTAACTGAGTCTAGCCAGCCTGCCCTGAACCCATACCAGGGTGTCACATCTGACAGTCCCATCTCCATGCCTTTACAATTAATGCTTTTGTACTATGTTAGGATTCCCCTCCTATATAAAGAGTATCCTTACCATTTTGTAAACAACTATTGTTGCTCCAACTATTCTACCCGAGATAAATAACAACTCTCTCTTTTCTCTTCTCTTTTCTCTCTACCATATTCTCTTGATCTTATTGTTCCTCTTTATTGCTTACTTTCGTGTTCTTAATTTATTTCTTATCATTTTCCATAAAGAGCCTCCTTTAATTATATCCTAATTGTTAGCCCTTCCTCGATCATCCCCAATAGCTCGAACCTGAGCCCAGGAATCAGCCCCAAGGCCCCACATCTTTAGTCTGAGGCCCTTAATGGATAACTTGTCAGTTTGATTATAACTCTATTTTGGCTCGCATTTCGTCCTTAAAATTTCATACATCTAACATCAACTGCTTAACAACTAGCATAGAAATAGATCACGTATTTTTAGAGTCCCATCAAAAAATTTAATTGTTATTACCATTTTCACTGTAAATAGTTTGGCGCCTACCGTTGGGCTAAAAATAATAGTGATTATTCTCTTGATAGCTTCATTACACAACACAAGTAATCTTTCCCATTTTTTCTTGTCCAAGATCTTTAATTTCAAGTCAAAATGTCTGGCTCAGTAAACAGGGTTGAGAACAACAACCTTGAAAACCACATAGAAAACGGCGTGGATGTTCCAATTGTTGGTATGCCACCATAGAACCCCGAGAATGCCCCAGGACCGGTTCCAGCGGACACATGTTCTCGCAACGCATAGCAGGTCGATAAAACCTCATGCACCGACAGAACATACATCATAAAGACCCATAAGGAGCTCAGAAAACCCAACCAGTGAAGAACGAGAGGTTAGCCTCCATGTTATTTTTGAAATTTTACAGGCACAACAGTTGGCTATCACTCAGGTGTAAAGCCACCCAAAAACTCCCAACATAGTAAGACTGGGAGCTACTCCCCCAACCGAACAGGTACCGGAGAGATTAAGTAATAATGGGTCGGTACTCGTTCCTACCATCGTAAAAATGCTCGAGGAAATCACCAAAAGGATCGAGTCAGGCGAGAAAACGATAGCAGCCAATGACAGAAAGGTCAAAACCTACAACTTCAGGGTCGACCAAATCCCGGGCACACCCCCGGTCCTAAAAGGTGTAGATGCGAAGAAGTTCGTGCAATGGCCATTCTCAGAGGAAGCGGCTCCGAAACCCATTCCAAATAAATTCAAAATGCTGGAACTCCCAAAATACAACGGGACCTCAGATCCTAACGAACATGTCACTGCCTACACGTGCGCAGTAAAGGGAAACAACATAAAAGATGACAAGATCGAGTCCATCTTACTGAAAAAGTTTGAAGAAACACTCTCAAAGGGGGCCATGATGTGGTATCACAACCTAGCTCACAACTCCATAAACGCATTTGCCATGCTGGAAGACTCCTTCATAAAGGCACACGCCGGTGCCATCAAAGTAGCAACAAGGAAGTCCGACATATTCAAGATCAAGTAGATAAAGAATGAAATGCTGCAAGAATTCGTATCTCGCTTCCAAATGAAATGAATAGAACTACCCTCAATCTCCAACAACTAGGCGGTGCAGGCCTTCACTTAAGTCATGAATGAACAAAGCTCAGTGGCCTCAAGGTAGCTGAAAGAAAATCTGATCGAGTACCCCGCCGTAACTTGGTCGGACGTCCACAACTGATATCTATCAAAGATCAGGGTTGAGGATGACCAACTGGGAGCCCTATCGGGCTCAGAATATCCAAGCCAGCTCTAAGCAAAAGATTCAAACCAAATAGAGAGAGGTATCTTCCATACCCTAAAGACGGGAGAAACTCCCCAAAGTGCAACCCGCCTCGCAACGATCGATTGATCAACTGAGGATAGAATCCTCAGGGACTCATTAACATAGCCAGATTCATCGAAAACACGGGGCCAACAGGAGCACCGTGCCTATCAGAATACAACTTCAGCATTGATGTGTCGTGTGAGCACGTGATTTTTTCCCCAAGCAAATTATTCCAAAAATATATGCAAAAATAATTTTTTGTGTGAAAATTTGTTGATAATTGTATGGAAATACTTGGATTTGTTTTATCTTTGAAAATATAATAAAGCAAAGAAAATCGAAACAAAGTACCATTTTTTGTATTAATTAGAAAATACCAAAAATAGAAATAAATTACTCTTTAAATTTAGGAAAAAGTCAGAAAATTAAAGGAAAATACCAAGAAATAATAAATACAGGAGTAATACAAAAATACAGAAAAGAAAATAAATAAAAATACAAAAAATATTACAAAATACAATGTATAAATACAAAATACAATATACAACAAAATTGGGCCAAATAACAGCCCAAAAGAACTAAAATACCCGACCAACCCATCTGGTTTGCCCAGTTGAGTACCAAACGACATCGTTTAATAAGAATCAATCCAGGCCATTGATAATGTCTGATCCAACGGTCAAAGATCAACCCCGTTACTAATCCAAACGACACCGTTCAGTAGAATCAATCAGAGCCGTCTATCTAGTTCATCCAACGGATGAAATTGAAGGTTTCATTTAATCACACGACGTCGTGTGAGGGTCAGTGAATCCTGGCCATTCATCTGATTTAATCCAACGGCTGAGATACACCATCGCATCTTCAATATATCAATACACTATGCTGTGTATTGTATTCATTATACACACATCCTTCGTCTCCAAAGAGAAAAACCTAGCCGCCCTAAGCTTCTCTCAAATTCCCGCCGGAAACCTACCGGCGGGAAACACTACCCGTTCCGATCAAACCACCATGAACACCCTATGACCTCTTCCTTTTCCTCTATCAACCTTTCATATTAGTTTCCCTCGAAAACCCCTAGGAAACCTCGAATAATCCAAAAGATGTCGCCGGAACCCTACTCCGGCGACACTACTTTTTAACCAGTGTTTGCCATTAACACCATAGGACCGTCTCATCATCCTCTTCAACCCCATCTAATTAGTTTTCCTCAAATTAGCCCCAAACTTCTCGAATATTGAAAATTGTATCATCTGAACTTCACTCCAACAAACACTCTTAACCAAAAATTACTCCCCATAAAACCCTAACCTCTCTACTATAATCTTTTCACAAAAAGAACTCGAAGAGTCTGTTGGAAGTCCAACAGCCAAGGAAATTCTTATGAAATTCCTGATGACCGGAAGATCAAGAGCAAAGAAAGAAAAATGAAGAAAAGATAGAAAAAAGAAAATAGAAGAAAGAAACAAAGAAAATATAGAAACAAGAACGAGAAAGCTAAGTAGCCCCAACCCTTATTTGTCTACTTGCATATCTGTTTGTCAACCT
>MDKF010167098.1:0-59343 GCA_026770625.1 Nicotiana glauca
AATGGTTATTACATTTGGGCCATGAGCTCATATGAGCCTAGGCCTTCAATTACTTTGGGTTTGATTGTAGCCCGTATGCCAATAACATGGCCAGGTGTAGCAGGACTGATTGAATCCAGCTTGGGCCCAAGTTCTGGGCTGCGTGTCAAGATATCCAGGCCCAATGGCCACTAACGCAACTATTTTGTTGCCTTAACAGATTCCTACAAATATTTGAAGAAATAGATAACTGAACGATTTTGTATTAAAACGCTACTTTGATTCAAAATGAAACTGTGGAGGCTAAACTACATTAACTGAACTCAAATTGAATTGCAAACATTATTCCTTTTATGCACCTATTTTATCAATTACTGGAACTCAACAGGAATGTACAGTTGGACTAATTTAGACATGTCATGGCCATTAACAGAATACAAATCGAACAAAAGCGTGATTTAAAAAATCAAAACAGACTAACACAAGTTGAAGCTGGCAAACGATTTTCAAATTTCATTACAAACAAGTTGTTCGTGATCACTTAAGATCCAGAAACTTTTAGCAAAATCGAATTTTGATATTATTACAAATTCACTACTATCACTAATCTAATATAGAGATCCATACAGTCCTATAGCTAACATGCTTCAAATACAACTATTGTTACTGTAATAGACTAAAATATTGTAAAGTTCAACAGTCCGAGTCCGTATAGTTTAATTACATATTCGAACTATTCCTAATGAATACAAGGACTTCTGATTGGATCTAATATTAAGTAGAAAACAACTTGAAATAACACATAATCATTTTTATTTATCTTCGTTGACTTGAATTACATCAACAAGTATAGAATTGTACCTGGAAAATGAGAGCAAAACAGTGAGTTCAAATACTAGTAACACAGCAACAGTAATTCAATCAGCCAGCTATTAGTCCAAACAGCTCCCAAAAATAACCAGGAAGACTCAGAAGATTAAAACACCAGCAAATAAGCAACATATTTGATTCAAACTCAACTTCAACCTTGGATTTAAACTAGAAAACCTTCTGAAATTTCCAGCAATCACTACGCAATCCAGATTCTAACTAAAAGGATCAATGAAACAGCAGTGATCTAGGGATTTTCTGATAATTTCTACTGTTTTTGTGTTTTGAAGAGATGAATTTTGAAATTTGGATGGAGGAATGGTATATTACTTGTAGGATAATTTTTCAGATTTCAAAACATATTCAAAGAAGCATAGGGATGCCTATTTATAGAGTTTAAAAGGGAGGGAAATTCAAACTTTGTTAATTGCAAAGTAATCCCTCTTTTATTTCAATTTTAACCTTATTGTTTATCAGTTATTCAATTATTACCCTTTATTTATTAGAAATTACACATGTTCCCCTATCTAGAACCTTCCATCTTGGTATATTTCCTATCTTGCCCTCACTTCTATTCAGCATTCACTGATCTGCCCTTTCATTATGCCCATACTACCCCTGCCTCCTAAGACTTATTACATTTAAACCATTTGTTGTGCCCCAAATTACCCCTGAACCCTAATTAGATTTACTAAATTCCCTATTACCTGTTACCCTTTTAACCCTAACCTATTAGCTATTTTAGGATCAAAATTAATCGAATACTAACAGCTATAACCAACATTATTAATTTAATTTCTAAAACTAACAAGTAACAATTTTAACAACAATTATTTCTAACATATATCAGAATTAAGATTTTTAGAACTAATGATTAACAATATTGAAAAAAAAATTCCAAAACCAGTCAAAAATCAACTCTATTAAACCCTAATTTCTAATTAAATTATTCATCCAAACTTATTAAAAATCTTATTTTTATATCAAATCTACCATTATCAAAAACAGTGTCACTTTTATTTCAACGAACAAAAAAAATTCAAGGTAATAATCAGAAGCTCTTATATCATTTTATCAGAAACAAAACCAAAGAAATTAGATACATGCAAATAAGAGGAAAAACAAAAACAATAGAATAGAAAACTTAGCTTTTCTTCTTATTTTCTCGTCAGTCTTTTTCTTTTCTTCTTTTTCTTTTAAGAACCGATTCTGGCATCCAGGAGGCCTTTTACGGCCTTTTCTTGAATTTTGGGGTCACCGGAGAAGTTTCAGACTCATCTTCGAACTTCTCCAGTGACCTTTAAGGCTTAAAACTTTCAGAAACGGATTGAGGGTAGCACAGAGGTGGTAGTGTGTAATTTTGGGTTTATTTGGGTGAGGTGTCACTCGCCGGCGGTAGGGTTCCGGCAAGATAAATTCGGATATTCGAGACAATAGGGGAAGATTCGAGAAAAAAGGAATGGAGGGGTGGAATAAGGAGGCTGAGGCGGTTATATGGTGTTAAAGGTGTGGTGGTTGGCTTAGGTTGCGTCTCCCGCCGGTGAGGTTCCAGCGGGGATTGGAGAGAAAGTAATGGCAGGTAGGGTTTGGACGGGAGGAAGAAAAGGATGAAATGAATATAGGGTGTATATACGTGATATATCAAATGTATAATAACGAATTAGCACCGTTGGATTAGCCCAAATGAACGGTTGAGATGGCCTGGATTTTCACACGACGTCGTTTGGTTTAATGACGTCCAAACCCTGTCCGTTAGATCAAATGAATGAACGGCTTAGATTAACATCACAATACGACGTCGTTCTTTTATTTAAGGCGGTCAGGTTTAAACCGTTAGATGAACGGATTTCAACGGCTAGGATTGGTTTTAATGAAACGGGGTCGTTTAGTTTCGAGGCTGGGCAGACCGGGTATGGGGCATTTTGGGCTTGGACTGGGTACATTTTGCTTGGGCTTGAGTATTTTTGTTTGGGGTTTGGTATTTGGCCCAATTATTTAACAACCCCTTTTCTTTTATATTTTCTCATTTTTGTATTTTTATGATTATTTCACTTATATTTTTGTATTGTGCTTTTTGTATTATTATTTCGGTATTTAATTTCTTTTGTATTTTCTGTATTTTTCCGTTTTTGTATTTATTTTTGATTTATTAAAATTGTTAAACTTATTAACTTCTATTTTATGGCAAATTAAAAACACAAAATGCTATTTGATTGTCTTTAAATTGTTCCAAAATGAATTAATACTTGCTAAATGTGAAATTAATTTTCTAAATGCAAATGCATGTTTTGTATTTTTAACATGAATTATTATGTAGCTAATTAACACAAAAATACAATAAATTTCCACAAAAATTGTAAAATCATTTTGTTTGAATTTTTAGGAATAATTTGCTTAGGGCAAAAATCACGTGCTCACAATACCACCTGAATGATTCCATCGGACCGTGAGAGGATCGAGAGATTTGTGGATGGCCTTAACTACCATCTCCGTATTCTGATGACTAGAGAGAGAGAGTATTGGGTGCTACATTTGAGGAGGTGGTGGATATCGCTCGTGAGATTGAGTCAGTTCACCGTCAAGAGCGAGAGGAAAGGAACGCCAAAATGCCTCGTGGATCGGGCAGTTACAGTGGTGCTCCTTCGAGGGGCCAGTTCCAGCATGGTAGAGGTCGTTATTTCAATCCTGCTCAGTCGGCCCACCCAGAGTATCATGGGGCATCTTTAGGTCATGGTCATAATGGGTCTCAGCAGGGCCAGCCTTCACTCAGTACCCTCCCAGCTCAGAGTTCATCTCGTGCCCCATCTGCTTAGGGTTCTTCTGCACCAAGTGCACGTGCTAGTCACTCAGGTGCGAGGGGTTCCCTTTAGTCCCCATCTCTAACACCGGGCAGTTGTTATGAGTGCGGAGAGTTTGGTCACATGAGGAGGCAATGTCCTCAACTCCGTGACGGTCAGCATCAGCAGAGGGGTCAGCCCTCGACTTCTGCTCCAGTTACTTCACGACCCGCCCAGTTAGCTAGTGGTGGAGATCAGACAGCCAGGGGTCGCCCCAGAGGGGGAGGTCGATCAGGCTATGGCCAGGCTCGTTTTTATGCTATACCAGGCAGGACAAATGCCATTGCTTCAGATATTGTCATTGCAGATATTGTTTCAGTCTGGCACAGAGATGTCTCTGTATTATTTGATCCCGGTTCCACCTATTCTTATGTGTCCTCATATTTTTCTCATTATTTGGGTACGCCCCGGGAGCCTCTTTCTTTACCTGTTCATATGTCTACTCCAGAAGGCGATACTATTACTGTGGACCCTGTGTACCGGTCATGTGTTGTGATTATTGGGGGTCTGGAGACCGGAGTTGATCTATTGCTATTGATCATGGTGGACTTTGATGTTATTTTAGGCATGTATCGATTATCTCCATTTCATTCTATTCTAGACTGTCTTGCTAGGACAGTCACTTTGGCTATGCCGGGTGTACTGCGAATCGAGTGGCGTGGTGTGGCTGATTATGTTCGGAGTAGGGTGATCTCTTTCTTGAATGCCCAGCGCATGGTTGGGAAGGTTTGTCTCTCGTATCTTCCTTTTGTAAGAGATGTCGGTGCTGAGACTCCTAGTATTGATTCTGTTCCAGTTGTGAGGGACTTTCCCGATATATTTCCTGCAGACCTGCCGTGCATGCCGCCGGACAGGGATATTGATTTTGGTATTGACCTGGTGCCGGGCACTCAGCCCATCTCTATTCCGCCATATCGCATGGCACCAGCAAAGTTGAAAAAATTGAAGGAGCAGCTTCAGGAACTCATAGATAAGGGGTTCATTCGGCCTAGGGTGTCACCTTGTGGTGAGCCAGTTCTGTTTGTGAAGAAGAAGGATGGCACAATGAGAATGTGCATCGATTATAGGCAATTGAACAAGGTAACAATTAAGAACAAGTATCCCTTACCTCGCATTGATGATTTATTTGACCAGCTTCATGGAGCGAGGGTGTTTTCCAAGATTGATCTCTGTTCGGGCTATCACTAGTTGAAGATCAGGGATTCAGATATTCTTAAGACTGCTTTCAGGACTAGGTATGGTCACTATGTGTTCCTTGTCATGTCTTTCGGGCTGACCAATGCCCCAGCTGCGTTAATGCATTTGATGAACAGTGTATTTCGGCCTTATCTGGATTCGTTCATTATTGTCTTCATTGATGATATTCTGGTGTACTCGCATAGTCAGGAGGAGTACCCGGAGCATTTGCGAGTTGTATTGTAGAGATTGAGGGAGGAGAAGCTTTATGCAAAGTTCTCCAAGTGTGAGTTTTGGCTCAGTTCAGTGGCTTTCTTGGGAAACGTAGTGTCCAACGAGGGTATTCAGGTTGACCCGAAGAAGATAGAGGCAGTTCAGAGTTGTCCTAGACCATCATCAGCCATAGAAATCTGTAGTTTTCTTAGGTTGGCAGGCTATTATGTCCGATTTGTGTAGGGGTTTTCCTCCATTGTATCTCCCTTGACCAAGTTGACTTAGAAGGGTGTTTCATTTGTATGGCCGGACGAGTGTGTGGAGAGCTTTTAGAAGCTCAATACAGCTTTGACCACAGCTCCAGTATTAGTTTTTCCATTAGCTTTGGGTTCATAATACCGTATATTGTGATGCTTCGCGAGTTGGGATTGGCTGCGTATTGATGTAGGAGGGTAGAGTTATAGCTTATGCTTCTCGTCAGTTAAAGCCCCACGAGAAGAACTACCCTGTTCATGATTTGGAGCTGGCCGCCATAGTTCATGCATTAAAGATTTGGAGGCATTACTTGTATGGCGTATCTTGTGAGGTATTCACCGATCATCGCAATCTTTAACATTTGTTCAAGTAGAAGGATCTTAATTTGAGGCAGCGGCAGTGGCTAGAGTTACTGAAGGAATATGATATTACTATTCTGTATCATCCAGGGAAGGCCAATGTAGTGGCCGATGCTTTGAGCCGAAAGGTAGCAAGTATAGGGAGCTTGGCATACATTCCAGTTGAGGAGAGGCCATTTGCAGTTAATGTTCAGGCCTTGGCCAATTAGTTTGTGAGAATAGATATTTCGGAGCCTAGTCGGGTGTTGGCTTGTATGGTTTCTTGGTGTTCTTTATATGACCATATCAGAGAGCGCTAGTATGATGATCCACATTTGCTTGTCCTTAAGGACAGGGTTCAGCATGATGATGCCAGAGACGTGACCATTGGTGATGATGGTGTGTTGAGGATGCAGGGCTGGATTTGCGTGCCCAATGTGGATGGGCTTCAGGAGTTGATATTTGGAGGAGGCCCATAGCTCGCGGTATTCTATTCATCCGGGTGCCGCGAAGATGTATCAGGATCTTAGACAGTGCTATTGGTGGCGGAGGATGAAGAAAGATATTGTGGAGTTTGTAGCTCGGTGTCTCAATTGTCAGTAGGTGAAATATGAACATTAGAGATCGGGTGGCTTGCATCAGCAGATGGTTATTCCTGAGCGAAAGTAGGAGAGGATCACTATGGATTTTTGTTACCGAAATCCCACAGACTTTGAAGAAATTCGATGCTAGTTGGGTGATTGTAGATAGGCTGACCAAATCCGCGCACTTCATTCCTATTTGTACACTTATTCTTCATAGCGGCTTGCAGAGATTTATATTCGGGAGGTTGTTCGGTTGCATGGCGTCCCAGTTTCCATTATATCATATCGGGGCACTCAGTTTACTTTGTAGTTTTGGTTGACTGTTTAGCGAGAGTTGGGTACTCAGGTACAGTTGAGCACAGCCTTTCACCCTCAGACGGACCGGCAGTCCGAGTGCACCATTCAGATGTTAGAGGATATGCTACGCGCCTGTGTTATTAACTTCGGAGGGTCATGGGATCGGTTTCTACCACTTGCAGAGTTTGCCTACAACAACAGCTACCAGTCGAGCATTCAGATGGCTCCGTATGAGGCTTTGTATGGGAGGCGGTGTAGATCTCTAGTTGGTTAATTCGAGCCCGGTGAGGCTAGGATATTGGGGGAAGATTTGGTCCAGGATGCATTAGAGAAGGTGAAGGTGATCCAAGAGAGACTCCATACAACACAGTCGAGACAGAAGAGTTATGCGGATAGGAAGGTTCGAGATGTATCCTACATGGTTGGTGAGAAGGTCTTGTTGAAGGTTTCACCCACAAAGTGTGTTATGAGATTCAGAAAGAAAGGTAAATTTAGTCCGCGGTTCATTAGGCCTTTTGAGGTACTCCGAAGGATTGAGGAGGTGGCTTATGAGCTTGCCTTGCCACCCTGCTTGTTGAGCATGCATCCAGTTTTTCATGTTTCTATGCTCCGAAAGTATATTGGAGACCCGTCCCATGTTCTAGATTTCAGTACGGTTCAGTTGGAGGGTGATTTGACTTATGATGTAGATCCAGCAGCCATTTTGGATCATCAAGTTCGGAAGTTGAGGTCAAATGAAGTTGCTTCGGTGATGGTGCAGTGGAGAGGTCGGCCCGTGGAGGAGTCTACCTAAGAGACCGAGTGGGAGATGCGGAGCAGATACCCTCACCTGTTTGAGGCTTCAGGTATGTTCCTTGACTCGCTCGAGGACGAGTGTTTGTTTAAGTTAGGGAGGATGTGATGACCCGATCTGTTGTCTCATGATTTACTACTCCGTTTCCCCTATTTTTAGCTTCTTTATGCTTCATTATCAGTGTCTCGTGTAATCGTGTAATCGAGTTGGTTGGGAGTGGTTTCAGTAGGAAATGAGACACTTAGTCTCTTTAAGGAAGACTTAATTTGGAAGAGTCAATCGGATGTTGACTTATGTGTTAGAGGGATCGGATATGATTTCTGATGGTTCAGGTAGCTTTGGGGGATGATTTGTGACTTAGGAGTGTGATCGGAAGTGATTTTGGAGGTCCGATGTAGAATTAGGCATGACTTGGCAAAGTTAGTATTTTGGCGAATCCCGGTTAATAGGTGAGATTTTGATCCGAGGGTCGGAATGGGATTTCGAGAGTTGTTGTAGCTTCGTTATATGATTTGAGATGTGTGTGTAAAATTTCAGGTCATTTGGAGGTGATTTGGTTGGGTTTTTTTTATTAAATGCGTGTTTCGAAAGTTTTATAAGAACTTAGGCATGAATCCGATGTAATTTGATGGTTTTGGTGTTGTTTGACATGTTTTAATGATTGAAACAAGTTTGAATGAGGTTTTAGGAGGTGTTGGTGCTTTTGGTTGAGGTCCCGAGAGCCTCGGGGTGGTTTCGGATGGCTAACGGGAAGAATTTGGACTTATGTTATTGCAGCAAATTTTGCTATTGCTGGTATTTCCGCACCTGCAGAAAGGGGACCGCAGGTGCAGTCTCGCAAATACGAAGGCCGCAGGTGCAAGTTTGGTCTAGGCAGTTGTTTCCACAGAAGCGGATGAGGAGCCGCATCTGCGGTATCGCAGATACGGTGCGGATGGTCGCAGAAGCGGGAATGGCAAGACAGGTAGGGACCGCAGATGCGGATAGGGATCCATATTTGCGGAGTCGCAGATGCGACAAGTTGACCGCAGATGCGGGATGGGGGCCTTAAGTGAATTACCAAAGATGCGGAGGGTGTGTCCACAGAAGCGGTACCGCAGAAGCGGATTTAGGACCGCGGATGCAGTTTTGCCTAGGCAGAAGGTATTTAAGTTCTTCTTCGCGAATTTTAAAGGGTTTATCATTTCTAATCGGACTTGGATGATTGTGGGCGATTTTAAAGAGGGATTTTAAGGAGCTTCGATAAGGTAAGTATTTTCAGACCCAAAACACAATTCTATGGTGCTATTTCATGAATTAGAACTGGAAATTTAAGGAATTAATAGACAAAAATGGTGGTTTAGGGCTTGAACTTAAGAGAGCAAAAATTGAGGGTTTGAAGGGTCAATCGAACTCCGATTCTTGTATTTTTTATATGCATAAACTCGTGGGGAGATAAGGAGTCTAATGATGTGAAAATTTCTGAATTTCGAGAAGTGGGATCGGGGCTCGGGTTTTACTAATTTTGAGATTTTTGATATTTTTTGATTTTTTTCGATTGGGTATTGTTTCCTTAGCATATTGTGACGTATTCGTTGTGGTTTTGATCAGATTCGACACTTGAGGAGGTCAATTTGAGAGGCAAGGGCATAGCGAGCTAAAGTTTGGCCAGCTTGAGGTGAGTAATGATTATAAATGATGTCCTGAGGGTTTGAAACTCTGGATTTGCACAACGTAGTGCTATATTGAGGTAAGACACACGTTGTATGATGAGCGTGGGGTCCTTTACTACAAGGGATTGTGACTTGGTCCATCCCGATTGGTGATTTTTATCGTATTTTTATTGAGATTAAATTATTATCATTATGATCTGGACTTATTGCCATGTTTGGGGCCTTGTGCTGACCTGTAGAACCCTTAGGGGCATTTTTACTGATTATCCTCACTTTACTTGTTAAAAGTCATACCCTCAGTCATATTACTAACTGTTTAACACAAAATGAACTGGTTGTTGAAATGCTAATCCTAAATGAAAGTAATACGTGGGCTGAGATCCCTATCTTATATTAATATGCCCGAGAGAGTGTGTTTTTATTGATTGAGAGGGGTTGAGAACCCAATAGTCAGGAAGTTTTATATGTTATGGATCGGGCTGCACGCCGCAACAACGTATTGATATGGATCGGGCTGCATGTCGCAGCAAATGTATATTTATATATATATATGGATCGGGTTGCGTGCTGCAGCAATATAGCGCTAGGGTTGTAGGAACCCCTCCGGAGTCTACACACCCCTAGTTAGCGCAGTCGACTATTGTTATGGATCGGGCTGCATGCCACAGCGATATATTTATGATTTCGGTTATTATGAATAGTATATGAGTGAGTACTGAGGGAAAGTAATAAATAAATGAAAAATATGCTCGAGGAGCGAATTTTATACTTGATTAATACTGGTTAAGTTACTTGTTCTACCTGGTTTTAAGGAATTTCACCTGACTTGTTCATTATCTGTTGTTCAAATGGCTTCACTGGGTCGGAGTACTCACATTAATCCCCGCACCGTGTGTGCAGATCCAGGTGTTCCTGAGGTGTAGCACGAGCTATCCTATAGTTCAGATTCCACCGGAGTTATCGAGGTAGTTGCATGGCGTCCATAGACCCGATTTCTCCCACTATCTTTCTTTACCTTCTCCGTAGTTTAGATTGTTCCTGTATTAAACTGTTGAATTCATGTAATACAGGCTCTTGAGTTGTGACACCGGATCGGTGGGCTATTGTAGAGATTATTATTATTGTGGTTTCCGCACATTTCATCTTTTAGACTTCTATTCATATTGGTTTGGTAATTTAATTCTGTTAATCGGCATTAAATTTTAAAGAAAGGGATTGAGAGTGTTGAATTGGTCGGGCTTGCCTAGCTTTGTGTTGGCTACCATCATGACCGGGGTTGGGGTCGTGACATAATGTATGTTAGGCTTACCTAGTCTTAGAGACTATGTGCTATCATGATATCCTAAGGTGGGAATTTGGGATCGTGACAACTTCAGGAGTCGTAATTCTTAGAGACTAGGTGCCATGAGTTTGATGGAGTTTATTTGAGCTATGAGAAACATCAAGGAAGCAAGGTTCTTAAAAACAATTCGTTCAGACCGCAGTCAAATGGATCTTAAATTGTGGTACGAGTCCTACGGTACACATGGTCATAGGACTGGGGACTACTGGTATCCTCGTGAAGAGGTATCGATGCTATTGAAAAATGGTCATCTTAGAGAGTTTTTAACTTACCGGACTAAGATAAATTACGATAGGAATCGGGATGCCAAGGAACTGCCGAAACCAACCACAGGGTCTCCTCGTCTAACAATAAACATGTTTTTTGGTGAGGTTGAAGTAAATGGGATAATATTTTGGGCTGCAAAAAATTGAACATATCAGTCATTCATGGCAAGAGTATCCGGGAAGTGTCAGAAGATGACGAAATCATCTTCATTAAAGAGGATTCTTATTTGTTTTACCATACAATGATGCTTCGGTAATATCGTTAAATATTTTATATTTTAAAATTAAGGTGTTGGTTGATCCAGTTATTTCAACCAACATTATTCAATTGAAGGTCTTAGAACAAGCAGAGCTGACCGAAAATATAGTTTTTATGACAAAGCTTCTGGTTGGGTTCAACGTAGGAAGCGTGACAGCATGAGAAGAGATCATATTTCCTATATATGCCGAAGGGGTGAATATTGTTCCATCAACTTATCATCAATTGCTAAAGTTCTCGACACCGGATATGATTAAGTAGATTAGAGGTGATCAACCTGTTGCAAGGGAGATGAACGTTGTCACTTTGTTCAGTAGTAAGGCAAAAGGAATCAATAAATTACAATTACATAAACCTATATCAACTTCCATTTCAGTCCCAGCAAAAGACGATAATGAGGAAGAAACATCATATATTTGCTTGGTGCCCATATCTTCTCAAGTACCAGAAGAATCAGACTTAATAAACTCAATCGCAGAAGAGCTTAAACAAATTGCTTTGCTCATAAAATTCCAGGAAAGAAAGGTCTACTTGGTAATGAGGTTGAATCCAACATTCAAGCTTAAAGTCATTGAATTTCATAAAATTAACATTGACTGTTTTGCATAGTCACATTCAGATATGACAGGAATCCCACTAGAAGTGGTTGTTCACAAGCTAAGTTTAGACCCTAACTTCTCCGAGAAAGCAAAAAATTGGTCGACAGCCAAGGTCATAAACAAGTTTGTGAAAGAGGAGGTAACCAGGTTGCTCAATATAGGTTCAACACGTGAAGTAGATTATCCTGATTGGTTACTTAACGTAGTAGTCGTACCCAAAAAGAATAATAAATTTAGAATGTGTATAGATTATAAATATTTAAATAAGGCTGGCCCTAATGATTCTTTTTCATTTCCAAACATTGGTAAAATGATCGATGCAACGATTGGGCATCAGTTGATTAATTTTCTTGATGCATACTCCGGGTATAATCAAATTATGATGCACTCGGAGGATCAAAAGAAAACTTCATTTATTACAAAATTTGGTATATTTTGTTACAATGTGATACTTTTTGGGCTTAAAAATATCGTAGGCACTTATCAGAGGCTTGTTAATAAGATGTTTGAATGTCAAATTAGTAAAACCAAGAAGTTTATATTGATAAAATATTGGTTAAGCCTCTTAGAGCAGGAGATCATTTGACCCACCTTCAAGAACCATTTGACACCTTAAGGAAGTACAACATGAAGCTTAACCCGGAGAAATGCGCTTTTGGAGTTAGGTCTACAAAAATTCTTGGCTTCTTGGTTTTCCAAAAAGGAATTGAAGTAAATCCTTCGTAGAATATTTCTGACCAACTGAAAAGTGTAAAGGATGTACAAAGGTTGACCAACACGTTAGCGGCCCTTAGCAAATTCATATCAAGATCGTCGGAGAAGTGTCACCGATTCTTTTCATTATTAAAAAGGAAAAATGATTTTTAGTTGACACCAAAGTTCCTGCAAGTATTATAGGACTTGAAGAAGTATTTGTCCAGTCTTAATTTAATGTATAAACCAAAGGATAGATAGTAGTTGTTAATCTATTTGATGGTATCGGAAGTTGTGGTAAGTGCAGTTCTAGTATGGGAGGAAAACGTATGCAATTCCCTACATATTATATTAGTGAAATATTGTCAGGTGTGGAAACCTGGAATCCGCACCTTCAAAAGATGGCTCTAGCTCTTGTAGTCGCCTCTTGAAAGCTTTAGCCCTACTTTTAATATCACCCATTAGACATTGTGGCGACTTGTCCCTCGAGGAAGGTCCTTTATAAACCTAACTTATCAGGTTGATTGGCTAAATGGGCACTTGAAATTAGTGAATTTGATATTGAGTATAAATAGTAGCCTGTGATTAAGTCAAAAGTTTTTGCCGACTATGTGGCTGATTTTATTCCAGGTGTGATGTCTTTAGCTGCAAAAGAAGTGATTTTGGTATCAGGGACTGTTTGCGGTATATGGACCTAGTTTACGGATGGCTTATCCAATGTAAAAGCTTCCGATCTTGGGATAGTATTAATTATTACTTTGGGAGAAATCCTGAGACAAGCCATTCAAATTGTTCCGTTGATTAACAATGAAGTCGGGTATGAAGCTATGATTGCAGGACTTGAATTAGCCTGGGGACTAGGCTCTGAGGTGATTGAAGTAAAGTGCGATTCCCAACTCATGGTAAATAAGATATATATGATATTTGATGCCAAAGAAAAGAGCATGTAGTAGTACTTGAATAAAGTTCAAATTTTACTTTCCCGATTCAGGGGCTGGTCAGTGATCCATATTCTAAGAGATAAGAACAAGGAAGTGGATATATTGGCTAACTTAGGTTCATCTATAAAGATGAAAGGCAATGATTCCGGCGCTGTTGTTCAGTTGTTGCATTTGGTCTTAGACGTGGATAGCTATTGTGAAGTTAACTCAACAAATCTGGTTTGGGATTAGAGAAATGATTTTATAGAGTATTTAAGGCATGGTAAGCAGCCTGATGACTCTAAAGCCTCTAGGCATTACGAACAAAAGGCGCCCATATTGTCTCATTGATGGCCAATTGTACCAAAGGTATTTTTAGGGTCCATTGGCTCAGTTTTTAGGACCAACAAAAGCTGATTATGTGAGGAAGTGCACGAATGAGTTTTTGGCCATCAATCCTGTGCAGATTCATGGTGCTCAAATTAATGAGACACGGTTACTATTGACCCCAAATGGAGCAATATGCAAAGGTTTTTGTGCAAAAATGTGATAAATGCCAGCGTCATTATCAATTGGTATGTCATCTACCAGAGTTTTTCATTTAGTGATGTCGCCGTGGTTATTTATGAAATAGGGGATGAATATAGTTGGTTCTCTACCTAAGGGAACTAGACCTATAAAATTTCTTTTAATTTTGACTGATTATTTTACTAAATAGGTTGAAGCATGTAATTTCAAGAAGGTTGGAGAGCGATAAGTGATTGATTTCATTTGGGATCACATTATTTGACAATTCGGAATGCCAAAAAAAATTACTTATTGAAATGGGCCATAATCGATAGGTTCTAAGTTTACAAAAGTCTTAAAAGAGTTAATGATTAAATGGATCACTTCCTCCCTGTACCACCCGAGTGCTAACGGTCAGGCAAAGTCAACCAGCAAGTTGATAATTCAAAATCTCTATAAGAAATTAGAGTATTCAAATGGTAGGTGGCCTGAAAGTTACTGGGAGTTACATGGGCGTACCGAACAACAGCAAAGTCAAGCATAGGAGAAATGTCTTTTTTCCATATGTACGATACGAATGCTTTGACTTCAGAGGAGATAGGTGAACCAACCATGAGGTTTTCCAAGGAAGAGAGCAGGAGAATGACGAAGCAATGTTTGATTAAGTTGGATTTTCTTGAGGAGCATCAAAATTTGACTTATGTAAAAATGATAGCACAAATTCAGAGGATGGAAAGATACTACAATAGTAGAGAAAATCTTCGTTATTTTAAACTCGGAGACTTGTTCGTATGTAAGGTAACACATAATACCCGAGAAGTCAATGCCGGAAAGTTGGGACCGACTTGGGAAGGCCTTACCAAGTTTTAGTTATAACCTGTAAAGTTTCATATTAACTAGAAAGTCAAGATGGAGTAAAATTACTAAGCAATTGATACGTGACTCAACTCAAAAGGTACTACTGTTGAGGATCCTTTATTATACAGAAAGTATGCATTGTACTTTTTTTCTTTGTCCAGTTTTTATCCCAAATGAATTTTTTAGGCAAGGTTTTTAATGGGGCAGCAATGTAATCCAAAGAAGAGATAGTGATAGCAACCGGAACTCCAGTGTTCGAATTCTCATACTTTGCATCAGAATACTGGGGGGAGCTACTATATATCATAGCACTAAACGTATCAATTCTAACCTCAAAAAGCAAATGAGGAATCTAGAAACAGAATGACATCGGGGAATGCTTGAACTTAAATTTCTAGTTGTTATGAAAGATCTCGAATCAGAACCGATTACTGTATATCCAATTTCGTAGAAATAAGATGTACAAATTAACCACATGTATTGACAGTTTTATTTACGTGCGAATGTACAATTATTTTGACTTATGTAAATGTACTTTTAGAAATAGAAGGAATAAATAAAAGTCTTTTGTATTTATCTTATTTCTTGTCCAAATTACATGATTTTTCTTTCATTAGAATGTTACTTAAACTTTATATGCAGGTACCGGAATGAATATGAGACGTATTCTTAAAAACACCGTAAACATAAGGGGACTCTCTTATGGAAACTTCATAATTAAAAGTTGAAAACTGAAAGTATCAAAGCTTGGTATTAAATTTAATCGAATGTGAAAATTCCCAGACTTTATCAATAGAAGAATAAAACATTAGAAAATATATATTTTGCTCAATACTCTGGACCAAATAGAGACTCCAGGATAAATATAAAATAAATACATCAGTCTGCTTTACCAGCAGTGGTTGAAGGATGGGAAGTCTCCGCTACATCTTTTAAAGATGAAGGTTTCTCATCATCGGATTCAAGAAAAGAGCTTTAGCGATATACTCGTCTATATTTGAAATTCCATATTTGGCATCCACCAAAGTTTTCCTTTTCATGTGATAAACGATGAGTTTTCTCAAGCAAGAAAAAATCTTCTTGATCTCAAAGTTCTTCTTGAAGTCTTTAGATTTTTTACTGCAACCTTATCGACCTTTAAGATCTTGTAGGACCCGGAAAGATTGTCGGGCCACCAAATTTACAACATTATGTAGCTCTGCCCACTTGATCTTCAATTTTGCAAGCACAACATATAATTAAGTGGCCTCTTGAGAGGCCAAATTCAGCATCATTTTCTTGCTATGTTTTCTCCAATAGGGCTTCAAGTTCACCCATTTGAGCAAGCACTAAAGCGGGAAGTCGCTCAGTGAGTTGACCTCGCTCAGACAAGAATGAAGTTAGAGATGGTCTACACAGACAAGAATGAAGATTTTCCTGCACAGACAAGAATGAAGTTATTAAAGATATTGTTTAACAAATATAAATAAGAGGTAAGGAAGATGCATGTTGTTGTTGATTAGGCATTCAGCAGAGAGAGCATTCATTTTTCTTGTCACGATCGCAAACCAGCTCGGTCGTGATGGCGCCTCTCATGAAGATAAGGCCAGCCGACACAACATTCACCTTAACCTTTTAACCATTAGGAGATATTTTTAAGCCTTTAATTAAACAATATTTCGTAATATAAGTTTGAAAGAACAATGCAAAATTAATATACATGCCCGACATCCGGGTGTCACTAGTCATGAGCATCTATAAAGATCTGAGTACAACAAAATCTAAAAATGTACTAACTACAGTAATAGAAATGAGAGTAAGGAAACGGTGCTACGAACGTCGTGCAACCACCTTGCTAACTCTAATGACTCCACATTTGAGCAATCAACACCCGCTATCGGGTTTTGAAATATCTGAATCTGTACACGAAGTGCAGGGAGCAATGTGAGTACTTCAACCCCGTAAGTAATAAGAGTAAATAAAGACTGAGCATTAGGAAATAATAAATCCACATTTATGATATACTCAATAAGCACAACAGGCTTTCAATTCAGACTACGAGTCAATCGTCTCATTTAAAATCTAGATTCTTGGTAAAAATCATTTAAAATACCTTCCAGCAATTTCAGTCGAGGTTCAATACCATTTGTAATAAAAGATATGAAAATCATAATTGGCCCCTCGGGCAAAACATATTCCGTAAAATAGCCTCTCGGGCAAAACAATATTTATAAACACTTCATAACTTGAAAATCTCAACGGAAAATAACCAACGCCAAATCAGTGATTAAATTCTAAACATCTCATAAACCCCAGTTTGAATGAAAATTGTTTTAAAATATTTATCTAACATTTCCGATAGAGGCTCAGTATAAAGATGAGTGAAAATAGTAATTAAATCAACATATTCAGTAGAAACTCACTCTAAAGAGAAGTGAAAATCAATAAGTTCATAATTAGGCCCCTCAGGCAAACATCACTCATGTACATGTATGTATCTATCACCTCTCGAGCTAGTCTCTCAGTCCCTCATGACTCAACTTCTACCAATCACCACTCACGCTCAATAGGTACCATATAGTAACCGTTGCGGCGTGCAGCCTGATCCATATATTGATGTGGCGTGCAGCCCGATCTAATATATCACTGCAACGTGTAGCCCGATCCATAGATGTACATATATATATATGAACAGTCTCAGATAAAAGCTTTGAATTTGAAAGGTTTGACCAAGAGTTGACTTGTTTGTATATGAGCTCGGATCGGAATTTTTATGATTTGGTTAGCTTCGTTGGGTGATTTATGACTTAGGAGCGCGATCGGAATACATTTTGGAGATCCGTAGAAGGATTTGGCTTGAATTGGTAAGTTAGTATTTTTGGAGAATTCCAGTTAATAGGTGAGATTTTGATCCGAGGGTCGGAATGGAATTCGAACATCGTTTGGTCGGGTTTTTGATCGAAAGTGTATTTCGGAAGTTTTTGAAAACTTAGGCTTGAATTCGACGAGTTTTGGGTAATTTGATGTTGTTTTAGGTGCTTTGATGATTGGAACATATTTGAATGATATTATGGATTATGTTGGTATGTTTGATTGAGGTCCCGAGGGCCTCAGGTGTGTTTCGAGTGGTCAATCGGACCACTTTGTGCCTTAAAAGATAGCAGGAAATTGCAGGTTTGGCTTCAGTTCTGTTGCAGGTATTTTCTTCATCGCGATCACATGAGGAGGCTCGCGATCGTGTAGAGTTATTTAGGGGAGGCATCCAGGTTGTTCTTCGCGTTCACGTAAATGGGTCTGCGATCGCGTATGTTTTTATTGTTGTGAATTGTGGTCGCGTGGTATTATTCACGATCCCGTAGTGGAAAGGTTCTAAGCATCGTGTTCGTGTGAGGTTATACACGATCGTGTATAGTAAAGTTGGGTTGTGCTTCGCGATCGCGAGGTATTTTCCGCGATCGCGATTAAGTGAAATTTAATGCTAGGCTGAATGTTTTAAAAGCCCATTTCTGCGATTTTGAGGCTAAGAACCTCCATTTTTTGGCGACTATGAAGTTTGGGAGAGCTAATTGAAGAGGGAATTCAAGAGGATTTCTTAGAGCAAAGATTTTTTATCTCAATACTCGATTATTATGTGAATTCTACCTAGAAATTCATGAAAACTAAGCCAAAAATTGAAGAGCTAGGGCTTGAGAAATTGGACTTTTGATTTGGGATTTGAAAGACCATTTGAGGTTGGATTTGAGAATATATATGAACTCGTGGAAAGATAAGGAATCCGTTGATGTGAAAATTTCTGAGTTTCGAGAAGTGGGCCCGTGGCTCAGGTTTTGCTAATTTCGGGATTTTTGATATTTTCGATTATTTTTGCTTGGGCTTTGTTCCCTTAGCATATTGTGATGTATTCGTTATGATTTTGGATAGATTCGACCCGCACGGAGGCCGATTTGAGGGGAAAAGGCATCGCGAGCTAGAGATTTCGCCGGTTCGAGGTGAGTAATGATTGTAAATGATATTCTAAAGGTTTGAAACCCCGGATTTGCCTATATTGAGGTGAGACGCGCGCTGGATGATGAGCGTGGGGTCTTTTACTACTGGGGATTGCGACTTGGTCAGTCCCAATTGATGATTTTACCGCGTATTTGACTAAAACTTATTTGTTATCGCCATGATATTGGTTGATTGCCATATTTGGGCTTCGTGCTAATTATTTGAACCCTTCGGGGATTTTTATCACTATTTCCTCTCTATTTTGATCTATTACTTGCACAAGTCCTGTTGATATCTATTGTTTTACAAACTCAGCCACTTTTACTTAGATTTGAAACTTAAATGATATTTCTAAATGATGTTTTGGGCTGAGAAGTACTGGTTTGCTAATGCCCGAGGGGCTTGTGATGATTTTCGGACTGAGTGAGGCTGAGGGCCGTATGTGAGGATATGCTGAGTGATATGAGGCCGAGGGCCTGAGATACATTTATATGCCACGAAGTGGCTTTAGTGATGTGAGGTCGAGTGCTAGTGCCGAGTGATGACGCCACGAGGTGGCTTGATATAGCGCCTGGGCTGCAAGGGGCCCCTTCGGAGTCTGCACACCCATAGTGAGCGGGGGTACCCATTGTTCTGAGAGTGAGGCCGAATGGCTGATACGAGTGATTGTGAGGTAGCCCGAGGGGCTGATACTATTTTGAGAGTGAGCCTGAGAGGATGATACGAGTGATTGTGAGGTAGCCCGAGGGGCTGGTACTGTTCTGAGATATTTCCCTAGGGGCGAACTTTTATGTGTTCATCTTTCATATTTACTTGTCATTTTACCTGTTATGCCGTGGTATTTGTGCCCGAGGAGTGAATTTTCTGTGTTTATAGGCATTAATTGTTTTGCAATCACTGCATAATCGTTGACGAAGACATTTTCAAAAGAGGTTTAAACTGAGTTAAGATATATCTAAAGATTTCACAGCGTCATTGTTTTTTTTTCTCAAAAGGTTTTACACTGCTCTGTACAGTATGATGGTTTGACTTGAGTGATTTCTTATTGCTCAGTTATTATTTATCATTATTACTCATTGAGTTGGAGTGCTCACTATACTCCCTGCACCTCGTGTGCAGATGCAGGTATTCATTCACCCGGTGGCGGGTTGTGGCTGATCGGAGGCTGAGATATAGGGTTTAGCGAGGTGACTGCCAGCGTTTGCAGCATCATTTTTCTCCCTTTTGTTCATTATTCCTGTTTTGTGTACTTTTAGGCCTTGTAGTTATATTTACACTATAATAGAAGCTTGTGACTTGCGACATCCCGATTAGGGCTATGTTGGGTTGTAGTTCCGCTAATTATTATCATTAAATCATATTTAAACTGCTTATGAACTGTTCAATTTCTTAAAAGAGGTGTTCGGTAATGGTCTTGCTGGCCTTGTCTTCACAAGAGGCGCCATCACGACCGGAGCGGGGCTTGGGTCGTGACAAGTTGGTATCAGAGCCTAGGTTACTAGGTCTCATGAGTCATCAACATGTTTAATAGAGTCTCACGGATCGGTACGGAGTCGTCTGTATTTATCTTCGAGAGGCTTCGGAACCTTTAGGAAGACTTCACGTTCTTGAATTTTTATCGTGAGTCCTTGATTCAGCTTGAAAAGTAACTCTTGAAATTCCTCCCACGCGTTCGTATGCACACATGAGCGCTCAGTATCAGATGCGCCTTGATGGCTTGTGATTCCCGATCGAGGGGCGAGATGTGATCTCTGTGAGTTGATGTTGGGCCAGTCTGGAGGATTTGAGGTCGGATCTTTGCCTATGGCTTGAGCACCGAGGTGCTGATTGTATGAGAAAGTATTTTGAACTTTTATGTTCGGTAGTGTCCCTGTTAGTGGAAGTGACGAGGAAGGGTAGCTGGATGATGGATGAACTATTTAGTGTTTGATTTCTATTGTAGTTAGATGTGTAGCCCCGAGTTATGGGTGCATGAAGAATCTTTTCATGTCTCGTAGTTGGGAATGAAGTAAATTTCATGTTGCGGGTATGAATTCAGACTCAGGAAGACTAAGTGATTGTGTAATGTGTACGGCGGTGGAAGGTATACAGAGATGTTAGATTGAGGCGAAGCAGGTGGGTTATCTCATGCAGAGTGTTCTGAAGTGGTGTGATCATTATGTGTATGTTAGAAGATCTCATGTGTAATTGAAAAGTACGTGTAGAAATTTGAAATTTTGGGTCGCTTCAGAGAGTGGTCCTAACAGTTGCGGGGATGAATGCGAGATTTGCAGAACTAGATGATCTGTGTTTTCACAAACTATAAATGATCTGAGTTTAATCTCACCATGGTATTGTGGCATCAATATAGTAAAAGTGTTATGAGTTATTGAGTGTATCTTGATCTATAGCTTCGAGCCAAGTAGGGGAGTCTGTTGTGAGCAGTTGATTGCACAGTTAGGTGCTATGTTGGTTCCAGTTTAGGGCATGCGAGTGAGTTAGCTATGTCTAGAGGAAGGAAAATATTTTGACAAGGGTTATATTATGCTTCACAGGGTATGAGAATTCACGGAATGTCTAGAGTTGTTGGTAGCAAATAATGCTCGACGCATAGAGCAGGAAGTTGCTTGGTTGTATTGGGATGAGGATTTCATTCTGCGGTATCGGAGTGCCAATGAGGCACGGGTGGTTCTGTTCGTTAGGTTAGGTAAATTGCGGTTTGAATAAGAGTGAATGACTTGCAAGGATGGCTTTAATATGTTCAAGATTCTACAAAGAACAATCGGGTATTTTAAAGTTGCATGTGTGATTAGAAACTGTGATTTTATTGGAAGAGGTCCAGATTTGTGGTGTTTCTATGTTAATTATGGGATTTTATGTATCAGTATCAGGAAAGTAAAGGTAACGGATTTATATTTGCAAGAAGTTTTACAGAGTAAAGTATTTTGGAATGTGGTGTTTCGGGGAATATTTAAGGGAGTATTCAGCGGTTTATGGGTTTCGGACAGTGTGGTTTCATGCTTGGGTCTCGTGTGGTAAGCCTGGGTTGAGGAATTGTGGTGCTACAGCAAGGGGATATATTAAGTTGAAGATGAATCAGAAGAAATTTAGATATATGGAGTAGCTTGATAGTAGACCGGATCGGCATGGTAAGGATATGATTAACTCTTTGTGTGCGTTCGAGGTAATGAGTTCTTACATGTACTTTGCAGCAATGCCCTTAGGTTGTGATGACTTGCTTGGCTTGGTCGAGTTAGAAGGATTTAGTCCTGGCCTCTGGTTTGTGCAAACGGAATTCAGAAAGTCCTTGATGATTTTTACTGCAGTTTGGAGATGCATATTTTTATGGGCATGCGGAGCGTGGAATGTATAGTGATTTTTTTATAGATGGGACCAATGGAAAGTTCTTGGCTAGTTGAGTGCGTAGATGTCTGTGGCTCGGAAGGGAGATGAAGTTTTCATGTTGTCCTTGGATGGTATGGTATATGCGGTATGTTGTGGATGATTGAGACTTGCGTATGTAAGGTTACAGTTAAGTTCAGAAAGGAAGTTCATGAAACTCTTAAGCAGCGGGTGGCCTCAGATGATTAAGGAAATGGTACTGCTAGTTGGAAGTGATTTGATGGGGGTATATGTTTTAGAAAAGGGCAATGTGATTAAGTTGATAGTATTTCGGTAGTACTGTGGCGCTTTCTTGTTAGATCGACTACTGATATTCGAGATTCTTGATGGCATATGGGAATTTTAGAATTTCTTTCGTGGAATGACAGGGTACTTGAGGTGTGATATGTATTCGGATGGCGGAATTTGGAATCAGGTATGGTGATTTGTGTGCTACATGGAATTGGAGATCGGAAGTTCTCATATTCGGGCTATGTTGTGGTCGTAGATCGTGTGCATCGGCACTATTTAGTGACTATCGGGGTTTGGAGACCCGAGCGGACCTTTTGTTGCTTGGGATATTAGATCTTGGATGTGATATTGGGTTCAGACTGGTTGTTTTCGTGTTCTGTTATTTTGGACTATTGCAATAAGACGGCGCTATTAGCTACATTGGGAAATGCCACTGATTGAGTGGCGATGTTCGATGGATTATGTCCTATTGGGGATTTTTATATTTCGAGACCCAACGAATGGCTGGGAAGGATTGTCTTTCTTTTTTGGGGTCTTATGACGAGTGTCAGTGCTGAGGCTCCTCATATTGATTCAGTACCGGTGGTGAGGGACTTCTTGGATGTATTTCTTATGGATGGGCATGTTACCGGGCAAGGTTGTTGATTTCGGTATTGATTTAGTGCCTTGCATCGTATCGTATGACATTGGCATAGTTATAAAGGTGGAAGAAGCAGCTTCAGGTTTCCTTGATAAAGAGTTCGTTGGTAGGCCAATGTGGATGAATGTTCTATCTTGAGTTGGCTTGGTTGGCTCCGAATGGCATTGTTGAGGGAGGTATTGATTCGACCGTTGTTGAGCTTATCAGTGATCTAGGGAGATCTATGAGTTACCTTTCTATGTTGCGAGGTATTATGATTTGTTGGTTATAGGCACATATGGTGCGGTTCAATTGGGGTCTCTTAGTGGACTTGAAACGGGAAAAGTAATTGAGCGTTGCTCAGTGAATGGCGTATCAGTTATGTTCTATCGGGTTGTGTGGTATATGTTATTTGTTTCACCGTGGGTGTAATGAATTGCTTTAGTTCCATACATCAAATGGTGCGTGGCTATCGATTTTTAGCATAGTGACTTGAGGTGTTTCATGCGGAGCAGTGTTTGGATCGGATCGCGCATTGTAGAGAGGCTATGTGGAGATATGACCTTTCCAGGTAGATTCATGTGTTTTATTTCTATGATGTGAGACGGGTTCTCAGCCTTGTGTTGTGATGGTACTGATGAGCTTGAGGTACAGCTCTTTCGTTTGGGTCATTTTCATGATTTGAGTATGTTCAGACCGTTTCTTATTGGTGCGCGTATTATGCAAGTTGTGGCTTAGGCCTGTATTGATGAGTCACGTCACCAGAGTAATGTGTTGGATCAGAGGGGATATTTGAGATCATTAATGAATACAAACGGATTCGATTTTATCATGTTGGAAGGATAATATCGAGGTTCGGCTCAAAAAGTTGCGGTAGGATTGGCCAAAAGGGAAGTGGCTTCGTAAATGGTTTATCTGAGAAATGGTTATGGTTATTATGTGTTTCATTTATCGTTGGCAGTATATGAAAGTGTTGGAATGAGACTTTAGCTGATAAGAGGTTTTCCATTGGTATTTGGTTGTTGTGGGCAGCTACTGCGAATAGGAGTTATCGCTACATCTGTTTGAGTTATGTGGTATATCATATAATTGTACTTGAGGTTGCAGGCATGGGATACTATAGCTAGTTCGGATCTATTCAGAGTATAGGTGTGAGGTTTTGACCGTATTGATGGTTTCAGGAGTGGAAATGTGGTTCTATGATTAATGGGCTAGATTAGGTTGTGTAATTTTAGTTTCTATGTGTTATCGGACCTATATGAGATAGGGTAACATGGGATCACCGCCAGGTATATGCATGGCAAGGTTATTCAGCGATGGGTTGGCTTTCGGAACAACTCTGAGTACGTTCGAGGACGAACGTGTGTTTAAGTGTGGGAGGATGTAACGACCCGATCGGTCATTTTGAGCTTTTGTACTTTGATCGCCAGTTCTCGGGCATGACTCGCCCCGTATGTGGTATTATGACTGATGTAGATCGTTGATTTTGGTTTTCGCGGAATTCGGTATGAATCTGAAAGAACAGTCTCAGATGAAAGCTTTGAATTTGAAAGGTTTGACCAAGAGTTGACTTGTTTGTTTATGAGCTCGGATCAGAATTTTTATGATTTGGTTAGCTTCATTGGGTGATTTATGACTTAGGAGTGCTATCGGAATGCATTTTGGAGGTTCATAGAAGGATTTGGCTTGTATTGGCAAGTTAGTATTTTTGGCGAATTCCAATTGATAGGTGAGATTTTGATCCGAGGGTCGGAATAGAATTCCGAGAGTTTCTATAGCTTCGTTATGTCATTTGTGATGAGTGTGCAAAATTTAAGGTTATTCGGACATTGTTTGGTTGGGTTTTTGATCGAAAGTGTAGTTCGGAACTTTTTGGAAACTTAGGCTTGAATTCGACGAGTTTTGGGTAATTTGATGTTGTTTGAGGTTCTTTGATGATTGGAACAGGTTTGAATGATGTTATGGATTATGTTGGTATGTTTGGTTGAGGTTCCAAGGGCTCAGGTGTGTTTAGGGTGGTCAATCGGACCACTTTGTGCCTTAAAAGATAGCAGGAAATTGCAGGTTTGGCTTCAGTTCGGTTGCAGGTATTTTCCTCTTCGCGACCGCCTGAGGAGGCTCGTGACTGCGTAGAGTTATTTAGGGGAGGCATCCAGGTTGTTCTTCGCGTTCGCGTAAATGGGTCTGCGATCGCATATGTTTTTATTGTTGTGAATCGCGGTTGCATGGTATTATTCGCGATCGCGTAGTAGAAAGGTTCTGAGCATCGCGTTCGAGTGAGGTTATATGCGATCGCGTAGAGTAAAGTTGGGCTGTGCTTCGCGATCACGAGGTATTTTCCGCGATTGCGATTAAGTGAAATTTACTGCTGGGCAGAATGTTTTAAAAGCACATTTCCGCGATTTTGAGGCTAAAAACCTCCATTTTTGGGCGACTATGAAGCTTGGGAGAGCTAATTGAAGAGGGAATTCAAAAGCATTTCTTGGAGGTAAGATTTTTGATGTCAATACTGGATTATTATGTGAATTCTACCTAGAAATTCATGAAAACTAAGCCAGAAATTGAAGAGCTTGAGAAATTGGACTTATGATTTGGGATTTGAAAGACCATTTGAGGTCAGATTTGAGAATCTTTGATATGTATGAACTCGTGGGAAGATAAGGAATCCGTTGATGTATAAAATTTTGAGTTTTGTGAAGTGGGCCCAGGGCTCGGGTTTTGCTAATTTTGGAATTTTTGATATTTTTCGATTGTTTTCGCTTGGGCTTTGTTCCCTTAGCATATTATGATGTATTCGTTATGATTTTGGATAGATTCGACGCGCGTAGAGGCCAATTTGAGGGGAAAAGGCATCGCGAGCTAGAGATCTTGCCTGTTCGAGGTGAGCAATGATTGTAAATGATATTCTGAGGGTTTGCAACCCCGTATTTGCACATCGTAGTGCTATAATGAGGTGAGACACGCACTGGATGATGAGTGTGGGGTCTTTTACTACTGGGGATTGCGACATGGTCAATCCCGATTGATGATTTTACCGCGTATTTGACTGAAACTTATTTGTTATCACCATGAGTTGGGCCGATTGCCATATTTGGGCATCGTGCTAATTATTTGAACCCTTCGGGGATTTTTATCACTATTTCCTCACTATTTTGATCTATTACTTGAACTCAGTCATGTTGATATCTACTGTTTTACAAACTCAGCCACTTTTACTCAGATTTAAAACTTAAATGATATTTCTAAATGATGTTTTGGGCTGAGAACTACTGTTTTACTAATGCCTGAGGGGCTTGTGATGATTTTTAGACTGAGTGAGGCCGAGGGCCAAATGTGAGGATATGCTGAGTGATATGAGATCGAGGGCCTGAGATACATTTATATGCCACGAGGTGGCTTTAGTGATGTGAGGCCGAGTGCCGAGTGATGTGATGATGCCGAGTGCCGAGTGATGATGCCATGAGGTGGCTTGATATAGCGTTTGGGCCGTAAGGGGCCCCTCCGGAGTCTGCACACCCACAGTGAGCGCGGGTACCTATTGTTCTGAGAGTGAGTCCGAGGGGCTGATACGAGTGATTGTGAGGTAGCCCGATGGGCTGATGCTATTCTGAGAGTGTGTCCGAGGGGCTGATACGAGTGACTGTAAGGTAGCCCAAGGGGCTAATGCTATTCTGAGAGTGAGCCGGGGGCAGATATTGCCCGAGGAGCGAATTTTTATGTGTTCATCTTTCATATTTACTTGTCATTTTACCTGTTATGCCATGGTATTTGTGCCCAGGGGGTGGATTTTCTGTGTTTATAGGCACTAACTATTTTGGCAATCACTGCATAATCGTTGAAGGAGTCATTTTCAAAATAGGTTTAAACTGAGTTAAGATATTTCTAAAGATTTCATGGCGTCATTGTTTTTTTTTTCTCAAAAGGTTGTACACTGCTCTGTACATCATGATGGTTTGCCTTGCGTGATTTCTTACTGCTCAGTTATTATTTACCTTTATTACTCACTGAGTTGGAGTACTCACTTTACTCCCTGCACCTCGTGTGCAGATGCAGGTACTCATTCACCCGGAAGCGGGATTTGGCTGATCGGAGGCTGAGATATAGGGTTTAGCGAGGTGACTGCCAGCATTCACAGCATCGTTTTTCTCCCTTTTGTTCATTATTCCTGTTTCGTGTACTTTTAGGCCTTGTAGTTGTATTAACACTCTAATAGATGCTCGTGACTTGTGACACGCCGATTAGGGCTGTGTTAGATTGTACTTCCGCTAATTAATATCATTAAATCATTTTTAAACTGCTTATGAACTGTTCAATTTCTTAAAAGAGGTGTTCGGTAATGGTCTGGCTGGCCTTGTCTTCACGAGAGGCGCCATCACGACGGAGAGGGGCTTGGGTCGTGACAGTATGTGTGTATATATATATATTGTTGTGGCGTGCACCCCGATCCATAGATATATATAATTCGCACAGTCAGGCCCTCGGCCTTTCTCAGTCATTAACCTCACCATCAGGCTCTCAGTCTATCTCAGTCATCAACTTCTCAATCAGACCCTCGGTCTCTCTGTCATCAACTCATGATCACTCGGACCATCAGTAAAATAGGGAACTCAACCCAAACAATTTTCACATTTTTTAAGAATATAGTGATAAGGCCATATTTAAGCAATAACAGGTAAAACATGACTGAGGATATGCTTTCAAACAAATAGAGTGAGGAATAATAGTAAAAATGCCCCTAAGTGTCTCAACAAGTCGGCACAAGGCCCCAAACATGGCATACAACCCAAAATACAATAATATCCAACAATTAGCTATCAAGTACGCATTAAGATAATCATTCGGGATGGACTAAGTCACCTCAACATAGCACAACTATGTGTAACCCTCAGGACAGTATTTACAATCATTACATACCTCAATCCGAGCAAAATCCTACTCCGAAATGTCATTGCCCCTTGAATCGGCATCCAATCGACCCGAATCTAGTCACAATTAATTCAATTCAGTCAATACTAATTATAGGAATTAATTTTATATGAAAATACTAATTTTCCAACAAAATTCAAAATTTAACTCAAAATTGTCTGTGGGGCCCACGTCTCGAAATCCGACGAAACTCATAAAATCCGATAACCCATTCAACCACAAGTCTAACCATACCAAAATTACTAATTTCCGATAACATTTCGACCCTCAAATCCTCAAATAACTCCAAGAGGGTTTTCAAACTTTTCCAACTTAAAATCACCAATTACATGTTAAAAATAACAATGGATTCAGGTAATCTAACCAAAATTGAGTTGAGAGCACCTACCCTGATGTTTTTCTTGAAACTATCTCGAAAAATCTACTCTCCCGAGCTCCATTGGTCCGAAAATGGAAGAGTGAGACGAGTTTGGAATTTATTCTACTGCCCAAGGATTTGTTCTTCGCGTTCGCGGTCCTCCTCTCGCATTCGTGAAGAACAAAATTTCCAAAAATCATTTTTCAAACTCCTCGCGGATAACCTCTAGTATAATGGCTATAACCTTTTCTTCAAATGTCCAAATAACTATTATAATATGTTTCGGGAAACTAGATTCAAACAGCTACACGTTTCATTTTTAAAGCATCTCAAAATTCATTATTGATTGAGAGATACAAGCCTCCGAAGTAAGACCTGCGCAACAGAATTTCTTCTTCTTCACGAACGCGTGGCTCTCTTCGCGAACGCGAAGAACAAAATCCCAGAAGCCAAATCCTTCTTCGCGAACGCGAGGGATCCTCGCGGACGTGAAGAACAATACCAGGACCTCAACCAAACACGCCAACATATCCCATAACATTATCCAAACTTGTTCCAATCTTTGGAACGCTCAAAACAACATTAAAACACCAAATTTGCATCGGATTCAAGCCTAAGAATTTCAAGAACTTCCAAATTCCGTTTTTGATCAAAAACCCAACCAAACCACGTCCGAATGACCTGAAATTTTGCATACACGTCATAAATGATACAACGAAGCTACTAAAACTTTCGAAATTCTATTCCGACCCCTATATCAAAATCTCGCCTATCAACGGGAGAACACCGAAATCTCAATTTCGTCAATTCAATCCTAAACCTTCCACGGACTTCCAAAATGCATTCCGATCACACTCCTAAGTCCCAAATCACCTAACGGAGCTAACTAAATCATAAAAATTTCAATCCGAGATCATATACAAACAAGTCAAATCTTGGTCAAACCTTTCAAATTTTAAGTTTTAAACTGAGAATTATTCTTCCAAATTCATTTTGAATAATCCTAAAACCAAAACTAACGATTTACATAAGTCATAATACACCACACGGAGCAAATCATACCCGAGAACTGGCAATCAAAGTGCAAAAGCTTAAAACAGCCGGTTGGGTTGTTTCTCCAATATTGTTAAAAGATATAGGCATCAAGTAGTTGGCTACCCCTACCAGCTTGAAAAGCAAGTGTCACGCATACGAAACAAATCAGTTAACACTACACATACATTAGGATTCCATATAAAGGTCGGGAAGCCATTTCCTATATTCCCTTGATTGAGTGATCCGGGGGAACACATATCTTTTTCTTGTTCATGGGAGACCAATGGATGGGTGGGAGATGATGTTGAAGTAGAATTTGGGGAGAATTCGAAGCAGAACCCTTCTAACCGGAGGTGACAACCGGAGCCTGGAAAAGAGGTTCGACATTTTTTACCATTTCAAACTCTCGATAGAGTCTTTCTATATCTGTCGGTTCAGCCGTGGGAGTTTTTCTTCTTCTTCTTTGAAGACAAACCTTCTCGGTATCATCCTTTATTTCATCTTCATGAAGGACCCATGTGACCGGTCGTTGTAGGATCTCTATCGTGACCGGGGCTTCTTCTTAGCCTCATCCTTAGAGGTATGTTTTATTTTTTCATTTTTTCCCAAGGGCTGGGGACTACGGGAAGATGCACCTTCACTAGAAGCAAGAGCAGCATCACGATCCCTCTTCTAGTCAAAGACCTTTTAAAGCTGCTATTGTGCTAACTTAGGGTCGTATGAAACCTCGACAGTGGGGAAAATAGGAGATCCCTTTGGAAGGCCTAAAATATTGATGTGAGAGGTTAATAATTGATTATGATATGGAGATAAAAGTTAAGAAGGAAAAGGTAAAGCTTTTCTCACTATGATTCTTGCCCTTCCAGTTCTTCCTAATTGAAATTTCCTTCCATATTCGGGAATCCGAGGTGGAAGTGTCGAAAACTTTTGAACCCATTGAGTTAGATTCTCAACTGATAGGGGAACCCAAAGAGTTGCTAAAATAGAAGAAAGAAAGCTTAATAAAGAGAGAGATACCTTTGAAATATAATTGAGGTATTTTAAGAAAGCTTACAAGTACAGTTCCAAGATTCAGGGATGGGAGATGTTGATGCCGTTAAAATATCACCGGGAATGATAGAAACAAACCTCTCCATCCAACCATGATCGTTATCATCATCTACACTCTTGATGATGATATTATGACCACGTTTGCTGAGTTTGATCATGCCTCCTCAGAAAAGTTTGGGGGCATAGAGATTGATCATATGTGCAAGAGTAAGGTCTTCTTAAGCCAAGGAACACAGGTATCTTAGGCAAGCCATTGTGAGCCATATTGTTGGTCCCACTTGATATAACCAAACTTGATAATTCCGGCAAAACTCCAAGATAATTGGGTCTATATTCTTGCTAAGGCTTAAAGTAAAAAGGTATGTGTAATTGAAAATGCACCATGGTCTGCTGAATGTTATCATCTCCACTTCACGAGGGGCTAAAACTTTAATGTTCTTCCAATCAAAGTCGTCTCTTCAACAAGAATAATGGCTGAACGAATAGATGAAGGATGTTTACTAACAACTTGTTTCTGTCTTCATCAGGGTCAAAAGATTCTTTCTGAACCTGGAGATCTTTTCAGAAAGACAATAGAGAAGGGATGATTGTGTTTAAAGTGGGAGGTCTAGTATCAGGTTTTTTAGACTTGTTCTTCTTGTATAGACCACCGCCCAAGCCCCAGTTTTGGTAGATGAAGAAGTTAAAATAAAGTTATATTGTTTAGGGATAGAAGATGTGTTATTGAAGGAATGAATAGTTGAAGACATGGTGATATAAAGTATGAAATTGTAAATTTTACTAAGAAAAGAGGAGTTGCAAGAAAGTTTTAAGAATACACGGAGAAGAAAGTGTGTAAAAGTGAAAGTTGAAAGTGTTGGAAACGAGAGAAGTTTATAGGTGGCACAGTGCAAAGACATCATTACCTAGGTAACTGGCAAAAATACTTGTCGAATCATAGGTCTACACGTTTTTGGCTCATTATATGCAACAATATGTACTTCCTTTCAAGTGTAAAAAATCAGCCAATAAGAAAAAAGTTCTTATCTACTTCTTGGTCATATCAAGCTGAGTCACCTAAAAGTAGGGGGGACTATCTGTATTGGGTAAAATTACCAGATGACAGATAGATGTGTTTCAAATTAAAACATGGCAATAAAGACAGGTACAATATGACTCATCAAATAACTGACAACGGGTACAAGCATGTGACCAGTATTATATAAGTTCTTAAGGTATCAAAGTCGGGGAAGAGAATTTGAAAGTAAGGTATAGGTTGAAGAAGGAAACATTAAAGGACCATTACAGAAAATCATAGCATTTATTCTTAGCCGTTATGCAACTATTAAGAGGGGACATTATTCACCTTAAAGAGGATCATTATTTGAGGATCTTGTCTCCCCTAATTTAGCTATAAATAGAGAAATTTTTACTCATTGAAGGAGGCAAAATACCTGTGTAATAAGGCTAATACTTTTCTCCCAAATACTTATATTTTCATTGATGTGGTGCTTATGCTTTTATGAGCCGAGGGTCTATTGGAAACAACCTCTCTATCCTCACAAGGTAGAGGTAAGGTCTGCGTACACACTACCCTCCCTAGACCCCATAGTGTGGGATAATACCGGATATGTTATTGTTGTTGTTGTTAATTATATTAAGATTTCCACGTTGTTCTTGTCTCCTGAGAGATCAATTCGAAGATTAGACTTGTCTTACCTCAATTATCCTTATTTTCTTCACTTTGCTCTTTGTTATTATATTTTATTAGATCAATTTAATTTACGTGTTTATAAACCACATTACAAATTTAAGTATTCTATTTTACGGGTAAACATTAAAATTCAGTCAACCTTAGCAACTGATTGCACTTCTTTTTCTCTTCTTTTCATTGTGCGAAATAATCAGCATCTCATTTAGTTAATGTGGTGGATCACTATTTAGGGAATCCTCTGTCATCTTTAAAAGTAAAAGTTGGTAATTATGATGACCCTAAAGGTTATCTTGTGTTTTAGAACTCAATTATGCGCTTTTAAGACTTTAAAATTCCATTTTTACCCTCCTTGATTTACGTGCGCAATTCGGGCATGTTTTCAGAAATCTTTTATGTTAAAATTTGATAACAACAAGGAATTTTGCCTAAAAACTTCATTTGAGTTGACTTTGGTCAATATTTTTGGTAAACGGATATGGATTCGTATTTTGACAGTACCGGTGGGTTTGTATAGAAATATGGGACCTAGGAATATGCCCAAAATTGAATTAAGAAGTACCTAGCTCGAGTTATGAATTTTTGTTGAAAATTCAATAGTTTTAAGAATTGATTATGTTTGGGCTTGTTGATACTGGATCCGTATTTTTGAATCTGGAGCCCGAAACAATTCTAATACAATATCTATGACTTGTCGATAAAATTTGGTGAGAAATGGAATTGATTGGACATGATTCAGACGTCCAGTTGTGAAAATAGAAATTTTAAAGTGTTCTTGAGAATTTAATTTGATTTAGTGCTATATTCATAGTTCTAGGTGTTAGTTTGGCGGTTTGATCGCGCGAGCAAGTTCGTATGATGTTTTAAGACTTGTGTGCATATTTGGTTTGAAGCCTCAAGGGCTTGGGTGAGTTTCTGATACGCTATAAAGTGCAAATAGGACTTAGAACATTGTTGGTGTTTTAGTTGCTGGTGTAGGCCTTGGATCTCGCAAATGCGAGATTAGGTATCACAATTGCAACCTCTGCAGGTTCTGCATTTGCGAGCTATTTCTTGTATTTAAGAAGAATATCTGGGCCTTATAGTTTTTGCATTTGTGAACTGGGACAGGGGAAGGCATTGATCGCATTTGTGATCACATGGTCGCATTTGCGACAAGGGTCAAGTTCACATTTGTAAGGCCTTTTTCGCATTTGCGATGCAAGCAGGAGTAGGGAGACCTTCGCATTTGCTATGCAAGCAGGAATGGGGAGACCTTCGCATTTGCGATAGGTTCTTCACTTTTGCAGGGTTTGCAAAGGTCGCATATGTGACACCTGCAACTGGTCAAAATGATTTTAGACGGGATTTTTCTCCCTTTCTTCAAATTTTCAAAACCTAAAACACAAGAGGCAATTTTTCAAAGACCATTTCTTCCCCAAAACATTGATAAGTGATTATAAACTAGTTTCTTTCAATCATTTACTTCATTTTTTAAGATTTTAACTTAAATCGAAGGTTTTCATGGTGAAATTGGGGATTTTTTGGGTAGAAACTAGTGATTTCAAAATTTAGGGATTTAGACCTCAAATTGAGGTCGGATTCTAAAACCAATTGTATATCCGGGCTCGGGGGTGAATGGATAATCGGGTTTTGGTCCAAATTTTAGGTTTGGACCAAGGGGGCCACGTGTTGACTTTTTCAATAATGACCTAAATCAAATTTTTATTATTGTGGGTGATTCCTAAGGCTTATTTTGAATCTTTTGGTTGGTAATTTGTTAGATATTGTTGGTTCGGAGGCTAGTTTGAAAGGTAAAGCCGTGGTTGAGCTTTAAGTGGTCTTTGGAGCAAAGTAAGTGTTGTGTCTAACCTTGACTTGAGGGAATTAGGAATTCTCGGACTATTTACTATGTGATTCTCATGTGAGCGGAGTATATGCGAGGTGGTGAGTGCTTATACATAGCCAAATTATCTGTTTTCCCTGAATTACTGTTTTCCCTAAACTATTTCCTCCCCTGTCTTAATTGTTATATGCTCTAAATTCTTTCACTGCATAACTGCTACGTGTTAATCAATATCTTCTTTTGTTGACCATGTTAGCTCTTTTCATAGTTCCCCTAACTCCTGTTATTTACTTAATTTGACTTGTTTGTACCTTCTAACTGTAAATTACTGGGTTGGTCTTGCTATGTGGTACTATTTGTGTAGATTCCATATTGAACAAGGTTTTTCTTCCTTGGTTCAGTTTGGTATTTATTCATCGTAAAGGCCTTGTGATTTAGAGTGTTGATTTAACTATGTACTTTGAGTGTTTAGTACTAATATGATGTGATCGGGTTGCACGCCGCAGCAGGTGTAATAAGGGTGGATTGATAAGGTGGAATAAAGGTGAATTCATATTGTACGGTGGAATCGGGTTTCACGCCGCAACCGATGAAATAAGAGTGGATTGATATGGTGGAATAAGGGTGAACTGTGATATTGATATTGATATTAATATATGGAGGAACCGGGTTGTGCGCCACAACAAATCTGTATTATTTAATGTTATTGATATTGTTATAGTGGAATAAGGGAGGATTTTGTGTTGTCTGGTGGGATCGGGTTGCGCGCCGCAACAACCTATATGTTTCCATTTCCTGAGCTGCGTTGTTTCTCGATATTAATATTTGACTGGTAAAGATTGGTAGATTCTGAGCGACACTGGTTTATTTTTGAGGTTGTGGTTAACAATTTGTGTTGTTGATACCCAATTTTTCCCTCATATTTTAAATATATGTGTATATACTTTCAAAATAATGCATATGCATCATCATTTTATTTATAAGTATATATAAATATTTTTCATAATTTTGATAGGCTTTAAACCAATTTATTCTTGCATTTTTATTGTATATAAATATCCAACAATTATCCTTCAAATTGTTTTGTTTTTATGATGATTTAATCATCTAAATTTATTATTTATACCCATATAATGTATACATATTTTTCAGTGAATTTTTATAATTACATTTGCATTTTAAGGCTAAATAGCACATCTTTGCAATGATACCCGTATTAATGTGTAATTACATTATTTATGCATAAAATGACTTTTTATTTTTTATAATATTAAGCTATTAATTTTAATCATTTTAGTGCACAAATAATATTTTTCCATTTTAATTAATTATTTTATAAACTTTTTTGGTAAATGTTGTGTATTTAAATAATAGCTCAAATTTTACCTATTTTCCGGACATAAACTACCCAAACACCAGCCCAATAATTCCTAAGCCCAATACTACCCTTCCAAACTGTGACGACCGAACCCGTCGTCTCATGGGTTACCGCCCCATTTCTCCCATTTTTTGCTCTTTTATGCTTCATTATCAGTGTTTTGTGTGAACGGGTTGGTTTGGATTGGTTTTAGAAGGAAATGAGACACTTAGTCTATTTAAGGAAGGCTTAGTTTGGAAAAGTCAACTAAATATTGACTTATGTGTTAGAGGGCTCGGATATGGATTCCGATGATTCAGTTAGCTTCGGGGATGATTTGTGACTTAAGAGTGTGATCAGAAGTGATTTTGGAGGTCCGGTGTAGAATTTGGCTTGAATTGGCGAAATTTGTATTTTGGCGATTTCTAGTTCATGATAGGTGAGATTATGATCCGAGGGCCGGAATGGAATTCCGGGAGTTGCTGTAGCTTCATTAGGTGACATGGGATGTGTAATAATTTTCTTCTAGATGGGATCAATGAAAGTTCATGACTAGTTGAGCGCATAGATGTCTGTGGCTCAGAAAGGAGATAAAAGTTTTCATGTTATCTTTGGATGGTATGGTATACGCGGTATGTTGTAGAGGATCGAGACTGGCGTGTGCTAGGTTACAGTTCTGTTCTGAAAGAAAGTTCATAAAACTCTTAAGTAGCGGGTAGCCTCAGATTGTTAAGGGAATGATATTTCTAATTGTAACGAGTTTGAATGATGTTATAGGAGGTGTTGGTGCTTTTGGTTGAGGTCCCGGGGGGCCTCGGGGTGATTTCGGATGGCTAACGGGGAGTTTAGAGTTGTAAAATATTGCAAAAAATTGCAGCAGCTGTGCAGGATATTTTTGGTCTTCGCGATCGCGAGCCAAGGTCCGCGATCGCATAGAGGAATTTTGGCAGGGCTGAGTCTGGTTCTACGCGTTCGCGATATAAGGTACGCGATCGCAGAAGGTTAAGATCGGGTGCACCGTGTTTGCGGTGGTGCATACGCATTCACATAGTGGAAGTTGAGGGCCCATCACATTTGTTCTTCGCGTTCGCACAGTGTGGGCCACGTTCGCATAAGCTGAGAAGTCAAAGCATCGTGTTCGTGGGTTGGGCACCTCATTCACGTAGGGTAAATTTGGTCAACGAAAATTGTGTTCATCGCGAACGCAGAGGTTTGACCGCATTCGCATAGAGGAAATACCAGCTGGGCATAAGGGCTTTTTAAAACATTTTGTTCCGCGAGCCTAAATTGTTTTCCACCATTGTTGAGCATCTTGAGAACTATTTGGGAGAAATTGAAGAGGGTTTCGAAGAGTATTGATTGGAGGTAAGTCTTATGAACTAAAAACATGATTTAATTATGGAATTAACCTAGAAATTGATGGAATCTTAGCAAAAAGGGGAAGAACTAGGGCTTGAGTTTTTGATATTTCAAATTGGGTCTTGATGGGTCATTTGAGCTCGAATTTGGGAGTTCTTGATATGTATGGACTCGTGGCGAGATAAGGAACCCGTTGATGTGAAAATTTTTTAGTTTTAAGAAGTTTTCCCGGGGCTCGGGTTTTGCTAATTTTGGGGTTTTTGATATTTTTCGATTGTTTTCAATTGGGTTTTGTTCCCTTAGCATATTGTGACGTATTCGTTGTGGTTTTAGTCAGATTCGACGCGCGAGGAAGCCGATTTGAGATGCAAGGGCATAGCAAGCTAGAGTTTGGCCGGTTCGAGGTGAGTAATGATTGTAAATGGTATCCTGAGGGTTTAAAACCCCGGATTGCACAACATAGTGCTATATTGAGGTGAGACACGCTTTGGATATGAGCGCGGGGTTTGTTACTACTGGGGATTGTGACTTGGTCCTTCCCGATTGATGATTTTACCGCATATTTGACTGAAACTTATTTGTTATAATCATGATTTGGGCTGATTGCCATATTTGGGTTTTGTGTCAATTTTTTGAACCCCTTCGGGTATGGTTGTTGATATTTCCTCACTGTTTTGATTTTACACTTGAACTCAGTCATGTATTTCTCACTATTTTCAAAACTCAGCCAACGTTATTTTTGGTTTAACACTAGAAATGATATTTGCAATATTATTTTGTGCTGAGCAGCATGTTTTACTATTGCCCGAGGGGCTTATATGGTTTTTGACTAAGTAAGGTCGTGGGCCTGTATGTGAGGATACTTTTGGATCGGGTTGCACATCGTAGCAGTGTTATACTGATACGGATATGAGGCCGAGGGCCTAGACTTGATGCCACAAGATGGCTTGATATTGCGCTTGGGCCATAAGGGGCCTCTCCCAGAGTCTGCACACCCCCAGTGAGCGTCGTCGACGTTAAATGGATAGGGCTGCATGCCGTAGCGATATTTAGATCGGGCTGCACGCTGCAGTAGTACTGGTACTATTTTATGTGTTTACTTTATTACATTTGTCTGCCATTGTGTGTTGTCCGTGATACTTCATGCAATATCTACCTGATTTCCTGGCACTATCGGATGACTGAGTGTTGTGCCCGAATGGCGTATTTCTGTGCTTATCTACACTATTTGTTTTGCATTCAATTGCATAATTGTTGAAAAAACCATTTTCAAAGAGGTTTAAACTGAGCTAAAACACTTCTAAAGATCTCATAGCTTCACTGCTTTTCTCAAGGGATTTTACACTGCTTCTATACAGCATGTTGGTTGCCTTACGTGATTTCTTACTGCTCAGTTATTATTTACCTTTGTTACTCACTGAGTTGGAGTACTCACTTTACTCCTTGCACCTAGTGTGCAGATGCAGGTAACTATCCACCCGTTAGCGGGTTGTGGCTGATCAAAGACAGAGTTATAGGAGTTAGCGAGGTGATTGCCAGCGTTCGCAGCACTGTTTCTCTCTCTCTCTCTCTTTTGTTCAGTATCCCGGTGTTGTATATTTTAGACCTTGTAGTTGGATTTTCACTCTAATAGATGCTCGTGAATTGTGACACTCCGGTTTGGGCTGTGTTGGATTGAATTTCCACTAATTAATATTACTAAGTCATATTTAAGCTATTTATTCATGTTTAGCAATTTTTGAAAAGACTAGATGGGTTAGTTAGCTGGCCTCGTCTTCCCGAGAGGCACCATCACGACCAATGTAGGGTTTGGGTCGTGACAAGTTGGTATCAGAGCCTAGGTTACATAGGTCTCACGAGTCATGAGTAGGTTTAGTAGAGTCTCGCGGGTCGGTATGGAGATGTCTATATTTATCCTCGAGAAGCTACAGAACCTTTAGGAAAAACTTCACATTCTTGAATTCTTATCGTACGTCCTTGATTCAGCTTGAAAAGTAACTCTTGAAATTCCTTCCACGCTTTCGCATGCGCGCATGAGCGCTCAGTATTAGATGTGACTTGATGGCTTGTGATTCCCTGATCGAGGGGCGAGACGTGATCTCTGTGAGTTTGATGTTGGGCCAGTCTGAAGGATTGGAGGCCAGATCTTTTCCTATGGCTTGAGCACCAAGGTGTTGATTGTATGAGCAAGTGTTTTGAACTTATATGTTCGGTATTTCCCCTATTAGTGGGACTGACGGTTGGATAGCTATGTGATGAGTATGTTAGTACTGCGAGATGTATCTATACGACTTGGAAGTGACGAAGAGGTCTACTAGAGGATAGATAAACTATTAAGTGCTTGATTTCCATTGTGACTGGATGTGTAGCCCCTAGTTATGGGCACGTGAAGAATCTTTTCATGTCTCCTATTTGGGAGTAAAGTAAATTTCATGTTGCGATATGAGTTCAGGCTTAGGAAGACTAAGTGACTGTGTAATGTATATGATGGTGGAAGGTATACAGAAATGAAATATTGAGGCGAAACATGTGGGTTATCTCCCTGCGGAGTGTTCTGAAGTGGTGTGATCCTTATGTGTATGTTGGAAGATCTCAAGTGTAAGTGAAAAGTACGTGTTGAAATTCAAAATTTTGGGTCGCCTAAAAGAGTGGGATTAGCTGTTGCGGGGATGAATGCGAGAATTTCATAAGATTTACAGTACTAGATGATCTGTGATTTCACAAGCTTACCAATGATTTGAGTTTAACTTCACTCTGGCATTGTGGCATCAATAAAGTAAAGGTGTTATGAGTTATTGAGTGTATCCGGATCTATGGATTCAAGCCAAGTGGAGGAGTCTGCTGTGAGCAGTTGATTGCACGGTTAGGTGCTACGTTGGTTCCAGTTTGAGTCGCACGAGTGAATTAGCTATGACTTGCGAATATTGAGACGGAGAATGGCTCGAGTAAAGGAAGACTTCGATAAAGGTTACATTATGCTTCATGGGGAAAGAGAATCACGGGATGTCTTGAGTGGTTGTTGGTAAAGAATGCTCGGTGCATAGAGCAGGAGGTTGCTTTGTCGTATTGAGATGAGGCTACATCATGCGGTATCAGGAAACTAATGAGGTTCGGTTGGTTCTGTTCATTGATCAGGTAAATTGCAGCTTGAATAAGAGTGAATGACTTGCGAGAATAGTTCTAATGTGTTCAAGAAACTGTATACATCAATTGAGTGCTCTAAAGTTGCATAGGTGGTCAGAAACTATTGCTTTCATTGAAAGAGGTCAAGACTTGTTGTAATTTTATGTTAATTATGGGATTCTATGTATCAGTATCAGGAAAGTAAAGGTAACGGATTTAGATTTGCAGGAAGTTCTTCAGAGTAAAGTATTCTGGCATGTGGTGTTTCTGAGAATAATTGAGAGAGTATTCAGCGGACTATGGGTTCTAGACAGTGTGGTTTTATGTTGGGGTCTCGTGTGGTAAGCCTGGATTTAGGCGTTGTGGGGATACAGCAAGAGGGAATATCAAGTTGATGATGAATTGGAAATGATTTGACAATAGTACATGTTCAGAAAAAGGTTAAATGTAATTGAGTTAATGGTAGTATTGCGGCACTTTCTTGTTAGATCGACTGGCGATATTCGGGTTTGCTTGGTGGCACAGGGAAATTTTAGAGCATCTATCATGGAATGATGGGGTATTTAAGGTGTGGTATGCTGTCGGACAGCGAAATTGGGATTAGATACGATGATTCGTGTGCTATGCGCAGTTGGAGATAGGGAGTTCTCATGTTCAGGCTACGTTGTGGTTGTGGTTCGTGTGTATCGGTACTTTTTAGCAACTACCGGGGATTTGGAGGCCCGAGTGGATCTTTCTTTGCTTGGTATGTTAGATTTTGGATATGATATTGGGGTAGAGTCGTTGTCTCAGTGTTGGGTTATTCTGGGCTATGCGCTATGGGCTATGCTGGAAATGCCACGGGTTGAGTGGCGAGGTGCGTCGGATTATGTTCTAGCAGAGTGGTTATATCTCAAAGACCCAGCAGACGGTTGGGAAGGACTGTCTTACTTAATTGGGCCTTCGTGATGGATATCAGTGCAGAGGTTCTATCATTGATTTAGTTCCGGTATTGAGGGACTTTCGGATGTGTTTCTTGTGGTCAGGCATGTCGTTGGGCGAGGTTGTGGATTTCGGTATTTATTTGGTGCCTGGAACTGTATCGTATGGCTTCGACAGGAGTTATAGTAGTGGAAGGTGCAGCTTCAGACTTCCTTGTTAAAGAGTTTGTTAGCAGGCCAGTATGGATGCGTGTTCTAGTTTGATTTGGCTTGGTTGGCCCAAATTGTATTGTTGAGGGATAGGCTGATTTGACCATTATGGAGCTTATCAGTGATCTGGAGAGATCTATGAGTTGCTTCCTATGTTGAGAGATGTTATGATTTATTGGTTATGGGCACATATAGTGCGGTTGTATCAGGGCTCATAGTATAGGTCGAGCGGGAAGAGTAATTGGGTGTTGCTAGATAGATGGCGTATCGCTTATGTGCTATCGGGTTTGTATGGTATATGTTACTTGTTTCACCGTGGGTGTAATGATTTGCTTTGGTTCCCGATATCAAATTGTGCGTGATTGTCAATTTCAAGCATAGTGACTTGAGGTGTCTCATGTGGAGCGGTGTTGGGACAGGATCGCGCATTGTAGCGAAGCTATATGGAGATATGACCTTGCGGGTTAGAATCGAGTGTTCTATTCTATGATGTGACTTGTGCTGTGGTGGTATTGGTGAGCTTGAGGTACAGCTCTTTCATTTGAGTCATTTTCAAGATTTGAGTATGTTCGGACTGTTGCTTATTGGTGCACATAGTTATGCAAGTTGAAGCTTAGGCCCGTATTGATGTGTCATGTCACTAGGGTAGTGTGTTTGGTCAGAAGAGATCGTTGGGATCATTAATGAATACAAACGGATTCGATTTCAGCATCTTTGATGAGTAAATACTGAGGTTCGGTTCAAAAATTTGCTATGGTAAGTGCTAGAGGCGAAATTCCTTCATGAATGGTTGATCTGAGAAATGGTTATGGTTTACTGCGTGTTTCATTTATCGATGGCAGTATATGAAAGTGTTGGAATGAGATTTTAGCTGATAAGAGGTTTCTATCGGTATATGGTTGTTGTGGGCAGCTGCTGTGAACGGAAGTTATTGCTGTATATGTTTGAATTATGTGGTATATCATATAATTGCACCCGAGGTTGCAAATATGGGTTATTACAGATGGTTCAGGCTTATTTAGAGTATAGGTGTGAGGTTTGGATCGTATTGATGGTTTCAGAAGTGAAAATGTGGTTCTATGATTCACGGGCTAGATTGGGTTGCGTAATTTCAGTTTCTATGCGTTATTGAACCTATATGAGATAGTGTGACGTGGAATCACCCCCGGGTATATGCTTGGTAAAGTTATTCAGCTATTGGTTGGCTTCTAAAACAACTCTGGGTACACTCGAGGATGAGCGTTTGTTTAAGTTGGGGAGGATGTGATGACTCAACCCGTCATCTCATGGGTTACCGCCCTGTTTCCCCCATTTTCTGCTTCTTTATGCTTCATTATTAGTGTTTTGTATGAACGAGTTGGTTTGGATTGGATTTAGAAGGAAATGAGACACAGTCTCTTTAAGGAAGGCTTAGTTTGGAAAAGTCAACCAGATGTTGACTTATGTGTTAGAGGGCTCGAATATGGATTCCGATGATTCAGTTAGCTTCGGGGGATGATTTGTGACTTAGGAGTGTGATCGGAAGTAATTTTGGAGGTCTGGTGCAGAATTAGGCTTGAATTGGCGAAGTTGGTATTTTGGCGATTTCCGGTTGATAGGTGAGATTTTGATCCGAGGGCCAGAATGGAATTCCAGGAGTTGTTGTAGCTTCGTTAGGTGACATGGGATGTGTAATGATTTTCTTATAGATGGGATCAATGGAAGTTCTTGACTAGTTGAGCGCGTAGATGTCTGTGGCTCGGAAGAGAGATAATAGTTTTCACATTATCCTTGGATGGTATGGTATATGCGGTATGTTGTAGAGGATCGACACTGGCGTGTGCTAGGTTACAATATAGTTCTGAAAGGAAGTTCATAAAACTCTTAAGTAGCAGGTAGCCTTAAATAGTTAAGGGAATGATATTTCTAATTGGAACGAGTTTGAATGATGTTATAGGAGGTGTTAGCGCTTTTGGTTGAGGTCCCGGGGGGCCTCGGGGTGATTTCGGATGGCTAACGGGGAGTTTAAAGTTGTAAAATGTTGCAAAAAATTACAGCAGCTGTGCAGTGCATTTTTTGTCTTCGCGATTGCGAGCCAAGGGCCGCGATCGCATAGAAGAATTTCGGCACGGCTGAGTCTGGTTCTACGCGTTTGCGATATAGGGTCCGCGATCGCGGAAAATTAAGATCTGGTGCATCGCGTTTGTGGTGGTGCGTACACGTTCTCATAGAGGAAGTTGAGGGCCCAGTACATTTGTTCTTCGCGTCCGCATAGTATGGGTCGCGTTCGCGTAAGTTGCGAAGTCAAGGCACCGCGTTCGCGGGTTGGGCAACGCATTCGCATAGGGTAAATTTGGTCAACAAAAATTATGTTCATCGCGAACGCGGAGGTTTTACCACGTTCGCATAGAGGAAATACCAGCTGGGCAGAAGGGCTTTTTAAAACATTTTTGCTCAGCGAGCCTAAGTTGTTTTCCACAATTGTTGATCATCTTGAGAACTATTTGGGAGAAATTGAAGAGGGTTTGGAAGAGTATTGATTGGAGGTAAGTCTTATGAACTAAAAACATGATTTAATTGTGGAATTAACCTAGAAATTCATGGAATCCTAGCAAAAATAGGAAGAACTAGGGCTTGAGCTTTTGATATTTCAAATTGGGTCTTGATGGGTCATTTGAGCTCGGATTTGGGAGTTCTTTTATATGTATGGACTCGTGGCGAGATAAGGAACCAGTTGATGTCAAAAGTTTTGAGTTTTAAGAAGTGGTCCCGGGGCTCGGGTTTTGCTAATTTCGGGGTTTTTGATATTTTTCGATTGTTTTCGATTGGGTTTTGTTCCCTTAGCATATTGTGACGTATTCGTTGTGGTTTTGGTCAGATTCGACATGCGAGGAGGCCGATTTGATAGGCAAGGGCATAGCGAGCTAGAGTTTGGCCGGTTCGAGGTGAGTAATGATTGTAAATGATATCTTTAGTGTTTGAAACCCCGGATTGCACAACGAAGCTATATTGAGGCGAGACACGTGCTGGATGATGAGCGCGGGGTCTGTTACTGCTGGGGATTGTGACTTGGTCCGTCCCGATTGATGATTTTACCGCATATTTGACTGAAACTTATTTGTTATCATCATGATTCTGGCTGATTGTCATATTTGGGCTTTGTGTCAATTATTTGAATCCCTTCGGGGATGGTTGTTGATATTTCCTTACTGTTTTGATTTTACACTTGAACTCATTCATGTATTTCTCACTGTTTTCAAAACTCAGCCAAGGTTATTTTTGCTTTAACACCAGAAATGATATTTTCAATACTATTTTAGGCTGAGCAGCATGTTTTACTATTGCCCGAGGGGCTTATGTGGTTTTTGACTGAGTAAGGCCGTGGGCCTATATGTGAGGATACTTTTGGATCAAGCTCCACGCTGCAACAATGTTATACTGATACAGATATGAGGCTGAGGGCCTAGACTTGATGCCACGAGATGGCTTGATATTGCGCTTGGGCCTTAAGGGGCCCCTCCTGGAATTTGCACACCCCCAGTGAGCGTCGTCGACGTTAAATGGATCGGGCTACACTCCGCAGCTGTATGTGGATCGGGCTGCACGCCGCAGCGGTACTGGTACTATTTTATGTGTTTACTTTATTGCATTTGTCTACCATTGTGTGTTGTCCGTGATACTTCATGCAATATCTACCTGATTTCCTGGCATTATCGGATGTCTGAGTATTGTGCTCGAGGGGCGTATTTATGTGCTTATCTGCGCCATTTGTTTTGCATTCAATTGCATAATTGTTGAAAAACCATTTTCAAAGAGGTTTAAACTGAGCTAAAACACTTCTAAAGATTTCACAGCTTAACTGCTTTTCTCAAGGGATTTTACACTGCTTCTATACAGCATATTGGTTTCCTTACGCGATTTCTTACTGCTCAGTTATTATTTACCTTTGTTACTCACTAAGTTGGAGTACTCACTTTACTCCGTGCACCTCGTGTGCAGATGCAGGTAACTATCCACCCATTAGCGGGTTGTGGCTGATCAAAGACAGAGTTATAGGAGTTAGTGAGGTGACTGCCAGCGTTCGCAGCACTGTTTTTCTCTCTCTTTTGTTCTGTATCCCGGTGTTGTCTATTTTAGACCTTGTAGTTGGATTTTCACTCTAATAGATGCACGTGACTTGTGACACCTCGGTTTGGGTTGTGTTGGGTTGAATTTCCACTAATTAATATTATTAAGTCATATTTAAGTTGTTTATTCATGTTTAACTATATTTGAAAATACTAGATGGGTTATTTGGCTGGACTCTTCTTCCCGAGAGGCATCATCACAACCAGTGTGGGTTTTGGGTCGTGACACAAACCGACCCAGACCCCTTAAATCAAATCGTTGATAAAAAATGATCAATGGCTCGCAACCCTTAACCCGTCTTTTCTTGTAACCCGGTCCCCCAAACCTTAGAGACATTGTCTCTCACCCGCTGCCTTTGAACCCCCTCAAACCCTCCCTTTTTCTCTGTCAAACCCTAGCCGTCGTCACCCTTAATCTTTTCCGATTTCGGTTCAAACATGGAATCAATCCATGATTTACTTACCTATTTCGTAATACTCTATCGTTATATGCATGTTTTTGGCATCACTTAGTTCTTGCCCTATTTTTGGCAAGAACTATGAACGGACCGATTCACTTTGATTCCATGAAGATCTAAATGATCTTCCGTCTCTATAAATGATATATTGAATAATTCTTTGTATTTTGGTCTGATTCAAGGCATCAATCTCAACTAAGGTTTGAGATTTTCGCTTATTTTTACCGATTTTTGATTGATACTCTTCCCTTTTTTTGTGTTTGACTGATATTTTCCTTATTTTTGTTTGACTCGCCGTGTTTCCCTTAATTTTACTTTATTTTGCCCTAAATTTGACTCTATTTGATGTTTGTATGATATTTTCCTTATTCTCTGTCGTATTCTCTTATTTTTAGTATTATGTGTGCGATTGTGCTCTCTTATTCTCTGTTAATTTATTAAAATCCCTTGTTTTATGTATTATTGTCCCTAAAATTGATTTTGATTGATTTTAGTATATCTTTCCATGTTTGTGTTCGAATAATTTGTTTTCATGTTTACTCATTTGATTTCTACTATATAAACCCCTCTCAGGAGATTTGAGACCCCCAAACTTTGACGACTGTTTTCCCATTACTCTCTCGTTCACTTACTGCTACTTTCACACTCTCTGAAACTATTGAATAACCTCCTCTGGTGCAAGCACTGCTTGGAGCCCATTCTCGAGGCTCTTGTAAACTCTGAAGCATCGGGGATTTGGGGTTTTTTCTTCTACACTCTGCATTCTTTTAGCTTGCTACAGGTTAGTGTTTAAACCTTCATAATGTTTAATTCTCTCATTCTTTCTACGCATGTATTTGAACTTTGGTTCAACTGTTATGGTGTTTATCTTTGATATCATTCTGTGTTAATTGATGCCTGAGAATAGTATATTATTCATGTCATGCTCTGGATCCTGCGATCTCTTATCTCCTAGGATTAGTTCTATACCCATATAGCATCTTAACATGTCAATTTGAACTTCAGTACTGTAGTTGTATGCCGATTTGCATGGTATGCTTATATAATGCCTTAGATCTATGAGAACCCTTTGGTTTTAATGAACTTTCAATGAGTCTTGTGTATATTAGAGTGTTCTAAGACATTTTCAAACTCGTTTCATGTTGTCCTGGATTTCCAACTCTTTTTTAAGACTTTGGTGATAACATGTTTCCTAGTATGCCTTGGTTAAGCTGTTGTGCTCTCCTTTATGTGGTTATCAGCATGTGTATCCCTCCATTGTGTTCAAGTAGTGATTAAGGTGGCATTAGGTGAGGCTAAGATATATCATAACCTTAGATGTCCACTAGTGTAACCTATGTATGCTTGCAAACCTGTCTCTTCTCCTAGTTCCTATAATGCTAGTTTATGTGATACTTTGCTATGTGCACCTTGCTGAACCTACTGGCTTGCTTGACTATTTGTGTTGTATGTTTAGTTCAGTGATCTCTATCTACCCTCCTTACTGGTTACTTTGGCATTCTAAATTCTTATTCTTAGCCAGCTAAAAGCCAAGGCTATCGAGGTTTTGTTGTTGGCCTCCCTAGTGTGAGCACTGCTCGGGGTCTAATTGAGGCCCTTGTGAACTCTGACACGCTAGGGTTAGGCTCTAGTCACTCTTCAACTTCTAAAATCTGTCCCTAATACCCTACCTCCCTATCCTATACTGTATTGATTACAAGTGATGCAGTGTTGCTAAAGAGTTCTGAACTCCTCTATGGACCTGTGAGCGTGTGGTTTGCTAGGCCAGAAATATTGAAGTCCCAGTAAGGCTGGGTAATTAATTGTTTATTTTGGCCTGCTATAGGCATGTCTAATGCAATGTAATATTACTATTTTACTTATTAATCTTGGCATATAATAACAATTTGTATAAACAATTGGGGTGTTAGTAAAAAGGATTGGTAGACTTCCATATCTACATTTCATGGGTAGATAACATGTCTATAGGACTTGACAATCCATATCTATATGTGTTTTTTGATTACATGAGTCCCATAGAAGTCATGATATTAGGAAATCACACACTTCATTCAACTTGCCTAATACCTGCACAAACATGATCTTCGAATAAATGCTTTACCTGCTCTTATATTTATTTTGGTCAGTTTCACTAGATATCATGACTATAGGGAAAGAATACTAATAACCCCAATTATAGCCTGTACCACACCCAATAGATTTTATGCCTATAGGATCTAACTCGGTTTAAATTATAGAAATCATGCCTATACAATCTAAAATTAGTTTTAATTATAGGAATCATACTTATTGGATCTAAACCAATTGTAATTATAGAACTCATGCCTATAGAGTCTAAATCAGTTTAATTAATTGTCCCACTTGTTCTTTAAGAGTCTTCAACGCTGTGCTAATCATCATCACTAGAAACCATCCCTATAGGACTCAATTAACCAATTCTAAGCATAATCTGGTGATTACTACTATTACTTACTACATAAAAATGCCTAGATATCATGCATGTAGGTTTAATATCTTATACTTGTAATCAGTAGCCAACCATGTAGGTTTCAAAGATTTTAAACTGCCCGCTCATTAAATCTAGAATCACATAGAGATTCTGTGTATAGGTTTCTGTAACTCAAACTTGTTAAAATCTACAACTGTCTAGTAGCCAACCATGTAGGTTTCAAAGATTTTAAACTGCCCGCTCATTAAATCTAGAATCACATAGAGATTTTGTGTATAGGTTTCTGTAACTCAAACTTGTTAAAATCTACAACTGCCTTTGTTAATCAAGTTCTGCATGCATTTGTTGTCTAAGTGCGGAGGCCAACTTGAGCCCTTATTTGCTTATAAGTGAAAGGTCAAAATGTTTTGTATGTCGCTTAGTATTTTTCATTTTGAGAAACCTAAGTTAAAGTCTAGAACCACCCTAAGATAGAGGTCCAAATGCCTCCTGGGCAATGGGCCTGGGACCGGTAGTGCACGAGTATGGTACCACTTAGAACTGACTAGTGCATTTTAGGTAAATAACTTAAAGATAGTAATTGGATAGCAGGAGATGATAGTCTGTGTCCGCTGAATAATATGGGTAACACCCCCATCTTGAGGGAGTTACAGAGTATTATTTATGTTGCACGGGGTGATTCTTTAGGCTCAAAAACTTAGGACCCCCCATCTTTGTTTTAAAATAAATCATTTTATTTATTTATCCTTTCTCTCAGATTAATTCATATAATTCAAGTTCGGCCGGGACCCACCATTGTGGAACTCGAGGAGTTCCAAACACCTTCTTCTCAAGGTGATTTGAGCCCTTACCCGATCTTTGGTGATGCAAACTAGTTAAACACAGTTATTAGCAAATACGTGCCCTAACACACCTTAATTTGTTAGGTGGAAACTATTCTCTTTTAATACCCTTCCTTAAAGGGTATGGCATCTGTTGGCTAATTTTATTCAGTAATCCCATTATTCTATCATTATTATATATTGTGTACATGTTATAGTATAGGTGTCCCCGCCTTAGCCTCATCACTACTTCGTCAAGATTAGGCTCGGCACCTTCCAGTACATGGGGTCAGTTGTACTGATACTACGCACTGTATACTGTGCAAATTTTGGAGTCAATCCTAGCTGCAGTTTGTTAGAGTGAACGGAGAGGACATAAGCGGAGACTTGAGGTACGTTTGTTCAGCGTATGCAGGTCCTGGAGTCCTCATCCTCTTTTCTTTTAGCTGTATATTTCAAACCTTTATATATATTACGTTAGAAGCTCGTGCACTGGTGACGTCAGGTTTGGGGCTTGTAATAAACGTTTGGCAGTTTTAGTTTCCGCATTTTTATTTAGAATATATCTGTTATTTCAATTCACTATTAATGTCATCATCTAAACGGTTAAAAAAGTAAATTGGTCTAACGTTGACTTGCCTACCAAGTGAAATGTTAGATTCTATCATGATCCCGATGGTGGGAATTTAGGGTCGTGACAAGTTGGTATCAGAGCACTAAGTTACATAGGTCTCACCAGTCACGAGCAAAATTAGTAGAGTTTGGAGGATCGGTATAGAGACGTCTGTACTTATCTTCCAGAGTCTATGGAGAATGTGGCACAGACCGGCACATTTCCTATAGCACCAGTCATTTCTCAGGCTAGGAGAGGAGCATAAACTCCTGCTACTCACACTCCAAAGCATATGGCTCATCATTTTCAGACTCCATCAGCTCAGCCCGTTGGGGTAGTTCAATTGGGTGTTGCGGCACAGACCGGTGATGGATCGGCTATGTCTTCTGAGGATTTGTGGTGATTGGATAGGTTTACCAAGATTTTCCCAGTTCACTTCAGCGATGCATCTTCAGAGGATGCCCAAGACTATATAGACAGTTGTCATAAGGTGTTACAGAACATGGTGATCGTGGAGACTAATGGGGTCGACTTACTACATTTTATTTGTCGAGTTCCACCAAGAAATGGTGGAGGGATTATATGTTGACCAGACTAGCTAGGCCGCATGCTCTCACTTGGGACCAGTTCTCTCAGCTATTTCTTGAGAAGTTCATTCCTATCACTTAGAAAGAGGACTATCAGAGGCAGTTCGAGCGTCTGCAATAGGGTTCTATTACTTTCATTCAGTACGAGACTCGATTTGAGGATCTGGCTCGGCATGCTATTCTTTTGCTTCCTACCGAGAGAGAGAGAGAGAGAGGATGGGGAGGTTTATTGAGGGACTTGCTCAGCGTATCAGATTGCATATGGCTAAGGAGACTAGAGTGAGATTTCTTTTCAGGCGGCAACGAATATTGCCAGATGAACCGAGATGGTACTAGCTTAGGGGAACGATTAGGGATCTGATAAGAGACCTTGTCATTCTGGTGGATTCAGTGGTGCCTCGTCTAGAGGTAGGAGTACTTTGGTAGAGGCCATCCTCCCAGGCCATATTAGTCAGCACTTCAGGAATCCCACAGTGCTTTAGGGAGACGTGTCCCTTATATGCCTCATTCTGGCCAGCCAACCTATAGTACACCTCCATATGCTATCAGTGCACCTCCTATTAAGAGTTATTAACATGGTCATCTGCCCCATCCGGGTCAGTCTTAGTTTCAGCAGCCAAAGCACCAAGATAGATGTTTTTATTGTGGTGGTTTTGGGCATATTAGGAGGACATGTCCGAGATTATTACGTGGTAGATAGAAACAGAGTTCTCGTGCCATGATTCCGGCACTGATTGCATCACCGCCCGCTGAGACAGCTAGAGGTAGGGGTCAGGGAGCCAGGGGTAAAGGTCAGGCCAATAGCGGTGGATGTCAGGCCATTAGAGCTGGAGGCCAGGCCGTTAGAGGTGGAGGCCAACCAGCAGGAGGTCGTCTTAGAGATATGGTTCCGAGTGGTGGGGCCCAGCCCCGATGCTATGCTTTTTCAGCCAGGCCTGAGGTTGAGTCCTCTGACGCAGTTATCATAGGTACGGTTTTAGTTTGTAGTAGAGATGCCTCAGTTCTGTTTGATTCGAGTTCTACTTATTTATACACGTCATCCTATTTTGCTTCATATTTGGTTGTGCCTCATGATTCGTTGAGTGTTCCCTTGTATGTGTCCACCCTTATGGGATATGTTATTGTTATAGATCTAATTTATTATTCGTGTGTGGTTTCCATTGGCAGTCTTGAGACTTGTGTAGATCTCTTGCTTCTTGATATGGTCGATTTTGATGTCATTTTGAGGATGGATTGTCTATCATATTATCATGTTACATTGAGCTGTCACGCCAAGATAGTGACCTTAGCCTTGTTGAGGTCGCCTCGATTGGAGTGGAAAAGGACTTCAGGCTTCTACATACAGGGTTATCTTGTACATGAAGGCTTGGCATATGGTTAAGAAGGGTTGTTTAACTTATTTGGCTTATGTCTGTGATTCTAGTGCGCAGGTACCTTCCATGGATTCACTACCCGTCATTTGTGAGTTTCCATAGGTGTTTCATGCAGACCTGTCGGGGATTCCACCCGACAGAGATAGTGACTTCTATATTGATTTGGCTCTGGGCACTCAGAAATTCTATTCCGCCATACCGTATGGCCCCCCCAGAGTTGAAACAATTGAAGGAGAAATTTCAAGACTTGCTTAATATGGGCTTCAATAGACCTAGTGTCTCGCCCTGGGGTGCGCCTATGTTGTTTGCAAAGAAGAAGGATGGATCGGTGAGGATGTTCATAGACTATCGGTAGTTGAACAAAGTGACCATTAAGAATAAGTATCCATTGCCAAATATTGATGACTTATTTGATCAGCTTTAGGGTGCTAAGTTGTTTCCAAAGATCAAGTTAAGGTCTGGCTACCATCAGTTGAGGATTAGGGCATCTGATGTCCCTAAGACAGTGTCACGACCCAAACCCCGCTCCGGTCGTGATGGAGCCTCTCGTGAAGATAAGGCCAGCCAACCAACCCTATTTTCCTCTTTCAAAAATATATAAACATGAACAAACAATTTTTTAAGGATGATTCAATAATATTACTTAGCGGAAGTACAACCAAACACAGCCCAAACCGGGGTGTCACAAGTCACGAGCATCTATAATAATATAATTCCACCTTACAAGTCTAGAAATATGCTGAACAGAAATAGTGAATAACATAGAAAGACAGGGGTGCTGCGAACGCTGGCAGTCACCTCGATAAAACCTCTACAACTCTGCCTCCACGCATGCTAATACACACTACCAGGTGAATAAATACCTGCAACTGCATGGGAGGTGCAGGGAGTAAAGGGAGTACTCCAACTTAGTGAGTAATAAAAGTAAATAATAACTGAGCAGCAAGAAATCACGTAAAGCAACCAACATGCCGTATAGAAGTCGGGTACAATTTTCTGAGAAAATAGTGAAATCTATGAAATCTTTAGAAATACCTTGGCTCAGTTCAGATCTATTTTGAAAGTGATCTTTTCAATAATTACGAAAACAATTTCAAAACAGTTAGTGCTGATAAGCACAGAAAATCCGCCCCTCGGGCACAAATACCACAGTTTAACAGGTAAAAAGGCAAATAAGTATGAAAGATAAGCACATAAAAGTTCGCCCCTCAGGCAATATCTCAAACTATACCATCCCCTCGGGATCCCTCTCTCGGATCACTCTCAGAACTGTATCATATAGTAATCACTGCAGCGTGCAGACCGATCCACATATCGCTGCGGCGTGCAGCCCGATCCATAGGGGTACTCGTGCTCACTGTGGGGGTGCAGACTCTAGAGGGGCTCCTACAACCCAAGTGTTATATCACTGCGGCGTGCAGTCCGATCCTTTATATATATATATATATATATATATATATATATATATATATATATCGCTGCGGCGTGCAGCCCGATCCATAAATATAATCCTCACATCCAGGCCCTCGGTCTCACATCACTCAGTGTACCCTAACATCTGGCCCTCGGCCGCACTCAATCAGAATAACATCACAAGCCCCTCGGGCATTAGTAAAATAGTAGTCCTCAGCCCAAATTATCATTTAAGACTCAAATCTGAGTAAAAGTGGTTGAGTTGTAAAATAATGGAGCAACAATATGACTGAGTTCAAGTAATAAGTCAAAACAGTGAGGAAGTAGTAAAAATGATCCCCAAAGGATTCAAATAGTTGGCACGAAGCCCAAATATGGCAATCAGGTCAAACAACGGTGCTAACAAACAAATTTCAGTCAAATACACAGTAAATTCATCAATCGGGACAGACCAAGTCACAATCCCCAGCGGTGCTCTACCCCACGCCCGCTATCTGGAGTGCAATTCACCTCAAAATAGCACTATGACGTGCAATCCGGGGTTTCAAACCTTCAGGATATCATTTACAATCATTACTCACCTCGAACCGGTGAAATCTCTAGCTCGCGACGCCTTTTCCCCTCAAACTGGCCTCCACGCGCGTCGAATCTATCCAACATCAAAGCGAATACATCACAATATACCAAAAACAATCAAAAAATAGTAAAAATCACGAAATTAGCAAAACTCGAGCCCCGGGCTCACTTCTCAAAAATCGGAAAAATTAACATTAATGGGTTCCTCATCTTCTCACGAGTTCATAGATACTAAGAACTCTCAAATCCGAGCTCAAATGACCCATCAAATCCCAATTTGAAATATCAAAAACTCAAGCCCTAGTTCATCAATTTTAGGCTTAATTTCCATGATATTCTAGATGGATTTCACAATAAGAACGAGTTTTAAGTTCAAAAATCTTACCTCCAATCGATTCTCCCTGAATCCCTCTTCAATTTCCTTCAAAAAGCTCTCAAAAAGATCAGCAATGGAGTAAATGAGCCCCAAAATCGCGGATGAAATGTTTTAAAACATTCTGCCCAGGTCATTGTAGCTTCTTCAATATGATTGCATTAGAGCCCACCCGATCGCATAGCACAAATTTTCTGCCCCCAGATTTAACCCTATGCGATCGCATAGCACAAGGTCTTTACCCTTTGCGATCGCAAGCCTTCCACCACGATCACATTGCACAACCAAACAGCCCCTCAAATTCCTTCTATGCAATCGCATGACACCCTCTGCGATCGCATAGAACAAAAATACTCTGCAATTATTCTGCTGCATTTTACAACTCCAAACATCCCGTTAACCATCCGAAATCACCTCGAGGCCCCCGGGACCTCAACCAAAAAACAAACATGATCCAATACCTTATTCCAACTTGCTCCAATCATCAAAATACCACGATTAACGCTAAAACCATCAAATTACATCAAATACAATCCTAAGTTCTTCAAATTCTTCCGAAACTCGCATTCGATCAAAAGCCCAACCAAACCACGTCCTAATGACCTAAAATTTTGCACACACATCCCAAATCACCTAACGAAGCTACAGAAACTCTCGGAATTCCATTCTGACCCTCGGATAAAAATCTCTCCTATCAACCGAAAATCGCCAAAATACTAACTTCGCCAATTCAAGCCTAATTCTACATCGGGCCTCCAAAATCAATTCTAATCACACTCCTAAGTCACAAATCATCCCCCGAAGCTAACCGAATCACCGGAATTCATATCCGAGTCCTATAACTCATAAGTCAACCTCCAGTTTACTTTTCCAAACCAAACCTTCCTTAAAGAGACTAAGTGTCTCGTTTCCTACCAAAACCAATCCAAATCAACTCTAACACACCAAATACTGATAATGAAACATGAAGAAGCGTAAAATGGGGGAAACAGAGCGGTTCTCATGAGACGACGGGTCAGGTCGTCACATCCTCCCCAACTTAAACAAACACTCATCCTCAAGCATAGCCATAGTTGCTCTAGAAGCCAACCAATAGCTGAATAACTTTATCATGCATATACCCGGGGGTGATCCCACGTCACCCTATCTCGCATAGGTCCGATAACACAACATAGCTGAATTTTCACAATCCATCTAGTCCATAAACCATAGAACCACATTGCACTTTCCGAAATCATACACAAGGTCAGAACCCTACATCTATACTCAAAATAAGCCCAAACCAGCGATAATAACCCATACATGCGCCCTCAGGTGCAATCATATGATATACTACATAACCCAAACACTCGAAATGATAACTTCTATTCACAGCAGTTGCCCACAACACCCGAATACCGGTAAAAAACCTCTTATCAACTAAGGTTTTATTCCAACAATTTCATATACTGCCAACGATAAATGAAACACGCAGCAAACCGTAACCATTTCTCAGATCAACCATTCATGAAGCCACTTCACTTTTGACTAATACCACAACAGATTTTAGAGCCGAACCTCGATATTATTCTTCCAAAGAGCTGAAATCAAATATGTTTGTATTCATTAATGACCCCAACGATTGCCTCAAATCCAACCCACCACTCTGGTGATATGACCCCTCAATACAGGCCTAAGACACAACTTGCATAATACGCACACCAATAAGAAACGGTCTGAACATGCTCAAATCATGAAAAATGACTGAGATGAAAGGACTGTACCTCAAGCTCATTAGTACCATCACAATACAAGGCTGAGACCTCGTCTCACATCATAGAATAGAACAACCGAATCTACCCTGAAATGTCATATCTCCACGTGGCCTCACTACAATGCGCGATCCTATCCAAACACTGTTACACATGAAACACCTCAAGTCACTTTGCTCAAAATCGACAACCACGCACAATTTGATGTCTGAAACCAAAGCAATTCATTACACCCACGGTGAAATAAATAACATACGACACGCAAACCGATAGGTCATGACCAACACTCCATTTACCGGGCAACATCCAATTACTTTTCCCGCTCGACTTTCACTATGAATCCCCAATAAAACCGCACCAAATATGCCCATAATCAACAAATCATAACATCTCACAACATAGAATAGCAACTCAAGATGGATATGTAGCCACATCAGCCTGCCAACGAACTCATTACCAAGGAGCCTGAAGCTGCTCCTTCCACTACTACAACTCCTACTGGAGCCATACGGTACGGTGCCCGGCACCAAATCAATATCGAAATCCACAACCTCGCCCGGCGATATGCCCGGCCACAAGAAACGCATCCGAAAAGTCCCTCAACACTGGAACTGAACCAATGGTAGAAACCTCTGCGCTGACATCCATCACGAAGGACCAATTAAGAAAAGCAGTCCTCCTCAGCCCTCCACTGGTCTTTGGAATACAAGCCACTCTGCTAGAACATAGTCTGATGCACCTCGCCACTCAACCCGTGGCATTGTCTGGCATAGCCCATAGCGCAATAGTCTAGAATAACCCAACATTGAGACAGCCAGTCCACACCCCAACATCATATCCAAAATCTAACATACCATGCAAAGAAATATACACTCGGGCCTCCAAATCCCAATAGCCGCTAAATGGTACCAATACACACGATCCACAACCACTACATAGTCTGCACCTGTGAACTCCCAGTCTCCAACTCCATATAGCACACGAATCACCATACCTGGTCCCGAATTTCGCCGTATGAATACATATCACACCTCAAGGTCCCAATCATTCCACGAAAGATATTTCAAAATTTCCCCTATGCCATCAAATAAAATCAGATATCGGCAATTGACCTAACAAGAAAGCACCGCAATACTACCAAAGTGCCATCAACTTAATCACATTGCCTTTTTTTTGAAACATATAGCCTCATCAAATCATTATGATCAGCAATACCATTTCCTTAGTCATTTGAAGATCATTCACCCTAATCATCTGAAGCTTCTCTAATCACCTAAAACTGCCTGTTCTGCTTAAGAATTTAATGGCTCTCCATTACACACACGAATCTCAATCCTCCACAACATACCGCATATACCATACCACCCTAGGATAACATGAGAACTCCATCTCCCTTCCTAATCGTAAACATCTACGTACTCAACTAGTCAAGTCCATTGGTCCCACCTAGAAGAAAATCATTACGCACCCCATGCTCAGCATGTCCATAGAAAATATACATCTCCAAACCACGCTGAAACACAACAAGAATTCTCTCCCAATTCTATTTGCACGAGCTAAACTGCCATGACTGAATCCTTCTATCCAAATCGAGCCAAGCAAGCTGTCAGAACTCAAGAGCTTTGCTGCACAATACATGTACGAACTCATTGCCTCGAACACACACAAAGAATTAACCACACCCTTACCATACCGATTCAGTCCACTATCAAGCTATTAAATCTATCTAATTTCGCTCCTGATTCATCATCAACTTGATATTTCTCCCTTACTGTAGTACCACAATTCCTCAACCCAGGCTTACCACACGAGAACCAAGCATGAACCATACTATCTGAAACCCATAAGCTGCTGAATACTCTCTCTCGAATATTCCCAAAAGCACCACATTCCACAGCACTTAACTCTGAAGAACTTCCTATGAATCTAAATCTGTTACCTTTACTCTCGTGATACTGATGCATAGAATCCCATAATTAACATAGAAATACCATGAATCTGAACCTCTTTCAATGAAAACATAGTTTCTAACCACACATGAAACTTTAAGATACCCGATTGTTCCCTGTAGACTCTTTAACACATTAGAACCATTTTCGAAAGTCATTCTCTCTTATTCAAACTGCAAATCGCCTGACCTGACGGACAGAACCACCTGTGCCTCATTGGCATCCCAATATAACCAAGCAACGTCCTACTCTATACGCTGAGCATCCTTTGCCAATAACACTCTAGAAATTCCGTGATTCTCATACTCTATAAAGCATAATATGACCTTTGTCACAATTTTGCTTTACTCGTGCCATCCTCAGCTCAATTTCCACGACCAGAACTAATTCGCCAGCATGCCTCAAGCCGGAACCAACATAGCACATAACCATGCAATCAGCTAATCAACAGCAACCTCCCCAACTTGGCTCGAAGCCATATATCCGGACACACTCAATAACTCATAACACTTTTACTCTAATGATGCCACAATACCATAGTGAGATTAAACTCAAATTATTTACAAGTTTGTGAAAACATATATCATCTAGTACTGTAATCCTCTGCAAATCTCGCATTTATCCCCACATAAGTTGAGTCCACTCTCTTAAGCAACCCGAATTTTCAAATTTCAACACGTACTTTTCAATTACACATGAGATCTTCTAACGTACACCTAGGGATCATACCACTTAAGAACACTCCGCAGGAGATAACCCACCTATTTCGCCTCAATTTAATATTTCTGCATATCTTCCACCGTCATACATATTACACAGTCATTTAATCTTCCTGGGTATGAACTCATACCGCCACATGTAATGCACTTCCCTCCCCAACTAGGAGACACAAAAATATTCTCCATGTGCCCATAACTCGGGCTACGCATCAAATCACAATAGGAATCGAACACTTAACAGTTTATTTATTATCCAGCAGACTTCTTCGTCATTACCAAGTCATATAGATATATCTCGCAGTACTAACATACTCATCACATGGACATCCAACCGACATTCCGGATAATAGGGACAATACCGAGCATATAAGTTCAAAACACCTGCTCACACAATCAGCATCTTGGTGCTCAAGCCATAGGCAAGGATCCGGCCTCAAATCCTCCAGACTGGCTCAACATCAAACTCACGGAGATCACATCTCGCCCCTTGATCGGGAATCACAAGCCATCAAGGAACATCTGTAACTGAGCGCTAATATGCGCATACAAGCGCGTGGAAAGAATTTCAAGGGTTTCTTTTCAAGCTGAACCAAGGACGCACGATAGGAATTCAAGAATGTGAATTTTTCCTAAAGGTTCTGCAGCATCTCGAGGATAAATACAGACGTCTCCGTACCGATCCGCGAGACTCTACTAAACCTGCTCATGACTCGCGAGACCTAGTAACCTAGGCTCTGATGCCAACTTGTCACGACCCAAACCCCGCTCCGGTCGTGATGGCGCCTCTCGTGAAGACAAGGCTAGCCAACTAACCCTATTTGCCTCTTTCAAAAATAGATAAACATGAATAAATAATTTTTTAAGGATGATTCAATAATATTACTTAGCGAAAGTACAACCAAACACAGCCCAAACCGGGGTGTCACATGTCACGAGCATCTATAAGAATATAATTCCACCTTACAAGTCTATAAATACGCTGAACAGAAATAGTGAATAACATAGAAAGACAGGGGTGCTGCGAACGCTGGCAGTCACGTCGCTAAAACCTCTACAACTCTGCCTCCACGCATGCCAATACCCACTACCGGATGAATAAATACCTGCAATTGCACGCGAGGTGCAGGGAGCAAAGTGAGTACTCCAACTCAGTGAGTAATAAAGTAAATAATAATTGAGCAGCAAGAAATCACGTAAAGCAACCAACATGTTGTATAGAATTCGGGTACAATTTTCTAAGAAAACAATGAAATATGTGAAATCTTTAGAAATACCTTGGCTCAGTTCAAATCTCTTTTGAAAGTGATCGTTTCAATAATTATGAAAAGATTTCAAAACAGTTAGTGCTGATAAGCACAGAAAATCCGTCTCTCGGGCACAAATACCACAGTTTAACAGGTAAAAAGGCAAATAAGTATGCAAGATGAGCACATAAAAGTTTGCCCCTAGGGCAATATCTCAAACTATACCAGCCCCTCGGGCTCCCTCTCTCGGATCACTCTCAGAACAATATCATATAGTAACCGCTGAGGCGTGCAGCACGATCCATAGGGGTACCCGCGCTCACTGTGGGGGTGCAGACTCCGAAGGGGCTCCTACAGCCCAAGTGCTATATTAATGCGGCGTGGAGTCCCATCCTATATATATATATATATATATATATATAT